>VMDO01004123.1:0-130262 GCA_007922755.1 Pedetes capensis
AAAAAAAAGGCCAGTTGTGTGGATCACTGGTTTCTATGCTCTGCTGTGGCTCAGATTGAGCATACTCTGGTTTGGGTGGAGTTGCTGTCCCTGTTCACTTTGAGCAACTGCAACATCATCGGTTCTATGACACACAAGGGCACCAAGATTTTCATGTGCAATACAACTACCAGACAGAAGAATGCTTAAGCTCCATGGACTTATCTAGAACAATTTAAATATGAGATCAGTCAACGTGTGATAAGTATTCTATTAATTTTGCTTATGTCTAAGGCCTTTTCAGAAAGCAAAAATGGGCTGGGGATATAGCTCAGTGTTCGAATGCTTGCCTACAATATGTGAGGCCCTGGGTTCGATCCTCAGTGCTGAAAAACAAAACAAAACAAAAAGCACCAAAGTATTTCTTCTCAAACTTCAATCATGATCATGGTCATATTTGTGTCTTTTAACTGTATAGTATTTAGAAAGCAGGATTAAATAAAATATCAGTTATAGGACAGATCAAGATATTCTAGCTGTGAATAGCAGCCATAAGAGTGTGAATGATCTCATCTTAACGAGGACATTTGTTTTGGTGTGTTTTTCTCTGAGCATGAGCCCCTTGCCATCTGTCTACTTCACTAACTGCACAGAATATGCTTGCTTTTTATTCTAAATGCCCTATTTGAGGAAAAAAAATCATTTCATGTTTAGCTCTTCCAGGAGATTCATGTCTCCTTGTGTCTGTGGAGACACAGGAGGTTGAAAGCAGAAGAGGGAGTCAGAAATGGTATGAACTAGTTGCCATGAAATTTTGTTTTTATACCAATTGGCTACCTAACCCCCTGCAGCTATACCACTGTGGTGTCTGATCCTGTCAGATCTTGGAAGCTAAGCAGAGTTGGGCCTGGTTAGTCCTTTGATAGGAGATGGCCTGGGAACACCAGATACTATAGGCTTGGGAGAAGGACCCAGCAACCCACTCCCAAAAATCAATCAGCCATTGAAAACCCTACGAATAGCAGAGAAACACAATAGTGTTTCATCTGTTGTACATAGGGTTGCTATGAGTCAGACACCAACTCAACGGCACCTAACAACAATAACAATTACCTACTCCCCTCCCCGGCCCCTCACTAGTCTCATGCTTTGTTTCAAAGGTTCAGGAGGAAGTGAAGAAGACAATTAATTTTTGCAGACATATGAAAAAGTAAAATTCCTCTAGGAAAAAACAATCTGGGCAAAACAAACAAACAAACAAACAACAACAACAACAACAAACAGAGAAATTTTGAAAAAGAAGAGTAGAGAGCCAGATCTAGAGTTTGAGACCCATTGTCAGGGAGGCTGCTGAAGGTCTTTGTTCTTTGAGTCCTCCAAACTCAGCACACTCCTCACCTTATCCCAACATGACGTTGCTCTTTGATAAGAGGCTGATTCAGTGATGGCTCTATGTGGGGAAAGTTTGGTGCTATGGTTTGACCACAGTTTGGGTATATCCTCCAATGGTTCATGTACTGGATGGAGGATTGGTCCTCAGCGTGGCAATATTAAGAAGGAGTGGAACTTTTAAGAGGTGAGGCTTAGTGCCAGGTAATTATATCATGGGAGCACTGCCCTTGGAAGGGATTAATGTAGTTCTCATGAGACCTCAATTAATTCCCAAGAGAGCAAGTTATTTAAAAAGAGAAAGCCTGGCTCCTGAATCTCTCTAGTTTCCTCCCTTGGTGAATAACTCCTTTTGCATGTGGCTCTTCCCTTTCCACTTCTCTTGCCATACTGTGATGCCACCCAGGAGGCCCTCCACAGAAGCTGATCTGATGGGGCTGTTCCTTTTGGACTTTCAGACCCTAAAACTTTGAGGCAAAGCCAAATAATTTTGTTATTTTATTTGTTGAGAAAAAGTCTTGCTCAGTAGCTCAGGCTGGCCTCAAACTCTAGATCCTCCTTCCTCAGCCTTCTGAGTACCGGGATTAAGGCTGGTGCCACACAACATGGCAATAAAACTCCTATCTTTACAAATTACCCAGCTTCAGATTTCTTTTCTTTTCTTTTCTTTTTTTTTTTTTTGAGACAGTGTCTCGCTGTGTAGCCTAGGCTGTCCTGGAAATCACTATGTAGACCAAGCTGGCCTTGAATTCATGTTGATCCTCCTGCAACAGCCTCCTGAGTGCTGGGATTACAATTGAGCACCACTGCACCCAATTTAGCCATTTGGTTGTTAAATCTATAATCTTGTCAGGTTTGTCACCCCCCTCACTTGAGAAAGTAACCGTCATTTACGTTGCACGGAGGTTCATGGTGTTAGCTCATGTAGCCCCAGACATCTGTAAGGGACACTTGATTAGTCTCTCTTCTCAGTTGGTTACTAAATTTCTATATTGTTATTATTGTTGTTAGGTGCTGTCAAGTTGGCCCTCACTCATAGCGACCCTATATGCAACAGAATGAAACACTCTCCCATTCTGTGTCAGGCACATGATCATTTTTATGTTTAAGTTCTTTGTTGCAGCTACTGTGTCAATCCATCTGGTTGAGGGTCTTCTTTTTTTTTCATTGACCTGCTACTCTCCCAAACATGATGTCCTTCTCCAGGGATTGGTCCCTCCTGACATGTCCAAAATACATAAGACGCAGTCTAGCTATCCTTGCTTCCAGGGAGCACTCTGGTTGTACTTCTAGGACAGACCTGTTGGTTCTTTTGGCAGTCCATGGTGTATTCAATATTTGGCTCCAGCACAATTCAAAAGAATCAACTTTTCTCCTGTCTACCTTATTCAATGTCCAGCTTTCACAACAGTATGATATAACTGAAAATAGCATTGCATGAATCAGGTGCACCTTTGTCTTCAATGTGACATCTTCACTTTTCAGCACTTTAAAGACATCTTTTGCAACAGCTTTTCCAAGTGCAATGTGTCTTTTGATTTTTTTGACTGCTGCTTCCACAGGTGTTGATTTTAGACGAAGTAAAGCAAAATCTTGGACTACGTCACACTTTTCTCCATTTATTGTGAAGTTGCATACTGACCCAGTTGTAAGAATTTTTGTTTTGGATCTGGGCATGGTGGCACACACCTGTAATTCCAGCAATTTGTGAGGTGGAGGCAGGACCAGAGGTAGTCTGAATAATTTACTGAGACCCTGTCTCAAAAAAGTAAAAAAAAAAAAAAAAAAGAGGGCTGAGGGTGCAGCTCAGTGGTATAGCACTTAAAAAGCATGCAAGCACAAGCCCCTGGGTTCAACCCCCAGTACTGTTTTGTTGATGATGAGGCACAATCCATATAGAAGCCTGTTTTTTGATCTTCATCAGTTAATATTTCAAATCCTCTTCACTGTTAGCAAGTAGAGTTATGTCATCTATATAACACAGGTTGTTAATGAGTCTTCCTCCAATCCTGATGCCAAGTTCTTCTTCATAAAGTCTGTCTTCTTGGATTACTTGCTCAGAAGAAAGCCTCTTTAACAAGGA
This sequence comes from Pedetes capensis, assembly GCA_007922755.1. Classification (NCBI taxonomy): domain Eukaryota; kingdom Metazoa; phylum Chordata; class Mammalia; order Rodentia; family Pedetidae; genus Pedetes; species Pedetes capensis. Next base: position 3,452 of record VMDO01004123.1, read on the forward strand.
CTTGCAATATGAGGTTTTACCACTGATAGAGCCAGTGGAGAAAATGTTTTTAAAGCACAGTCTTCTCTAGTACCCTTCAAATAACACAGAGCCTTTGTCTTTAGTATTAAATGAGGACTGGCAACTCTAGAGTCCAGACTTCATCTCATGAAATATTAAATAAATCCTTTTGCTTTTAGTATAGTTGGAGCCAACACCAACATTTTTCAAGTGCAACTTATAAACAACTGCAGGCATGTCAAAGAAAAGCAAATGCAGTGTGGCCAGCAGATTGTGTGAATGCAGCCTTCCTGTCATTACGTAATGAAGACAGAGCTACCACCAATTTGATAACTTACAGGAACCTGGCTTCATTTTCTCCACCTAAATCAAATCTGTGGTGAAAGCATTCCACCACATTCTTTTGATGTCCAGCTCCACAGTGATGTGGGCAGCACATCATGCCAAGCCTCTGGGATCCCACTCCCCTTTCAGAAGCTGCTTCTAGCATTTTTTCTGGCCCCAGGGCATTTCCTGTAGCTGTGAATGGCACTGAATTCCTGCCTCAGGGCACATGATCCTGGCCTTGGGAGGAAAAGCTGTTTCTGTACCTTTCTCTTCTCCAGAGTTACTTCCCCTGAATGTTTCACGTGAGCTTTGAGATTTAGTCTTGTGCCTCTGCCATGCCTTCCAGGCTGGTTTCTCAATATTCTATTCCATATGCCTGAAAGTCACCAACTGGCTCTTTCCTTGGCTAGCCAGAGTTTGTCTTCTGCCATTGCTTTAAGCAAATAGGTCTTGGCTCATTAGTGGTTATGGGACATTTAAGGTGGTGCTAGCTTTTCCTGTAGTGTCTTTGGATTACAAGGCTCCTTGTTGTTGTTAGGTGCTGCCGAGTTGTGTCTGACTCATAGCGACCCTATGTACAACAGATGTAACACTATCCAACACTGTGCCTTGCCTGGCACTATTGTCAGTGCTTCTCTGCTATTCACAGGGTTTTCAATGGCTGATTGTTTTGGGAGTGGGCTGTTGGGTCCTTCTCCCACAAGCCTCCTTATCTTCTACCTATTTCAAAGCCCTTTGTGGCGACATATATCTTTCCTATTTCCTAAATGAGCTGGCATTTTGTTGAGGTATCCTCACTGATACCTGGCAGCTATTGCTTTAAAGTCTGTAATTTTCAAGAAGAGAGAAGAGGGGGATGGTTTTGTCCCAAGAAGACATTTGGCAGTGTCAGGAGACATTTTCAGTTGTCACAAGGAGGAAGTGTACTACTGGAATCTAGCAGGTAGAGGTGAAGGATGCTGTTAAATAGACTACAATGTACAGGAAAGTCCCCAGCAAAAAAGAATTATTTGGCCTGTCATGTGAACAATGTTGACTTTGAGAAGTCCTAGTCTTAGAGAGTACCTCATTCTAATTCTCCAAGTAGGGTTTTTTACTTTTTGTAGTACTGGGGGTTAACCCATGGCCTCATGCATGCTAGGGAAGGCTCCACCATTGAGCTGCACCCACAGTTCCCTTTTCTCCTAATTTATTTGAGATAGAGTCTTGCTCAGTTGCACAGGATGCCCCAGGCCTTGAACTCATGATCCTCCTGTCTCAAATAGCTGGGATTACAGGTGTGCACCATGCCCAGCTCAAATTACATTTCTTTCTTTCTTTCTGGTGGTGCTGGGGATTGAGTCCAGGGCCTTGTGCATACTAGGCAAGCACTTAGCTACATCCCCAGCTCAGGTTTGTTTGATATGCCAGGAAACGTAACCCTTTACTGTGACTAGTTTAACAATAAATATATAATCTGCTTTAGGCCAGTGAAGCTGAGAAATTCTTGGGGATTTCTGAAAAGTCCTTCCCTCTCACATTGTCAGGTGAGGGTACAAGGCTTGACCCCTCCCTTGCTAGCTCTGGGGGTAAGACAGAGCCAAGGGAATCACAGGGGAACAGGTCAGAGCCATTGGACTCTATCAGTCCTTAAGCCTGCCCTCTGTTTAACTCATACTTCTTAAGCACATTGGAGGTATATATTGTTGTGGTTGCTGTTGTCACTTACATCCACGTAAATCTTAACGATCCATCCTTACTCTTTTTGTTTGCTCATTTATTTCTGCTTGTGATCTAAAGAGTGCTTCTAACTCTTAGTTTTCAGAGCCTTCTTGACTTTGGACAATGATCTGGCTCAAGTCTTAGCTCTGTTGATTTCTGCTTTGGTGTTCAGGAGATCCTTCTGAACACAGAATTACTTTTATTATTATAATAATAAAATGACATCATTTATACAATAAAAAATAACAGACTCCCCCATTCTGAGGATAACCAAGGGCCTCCATCCAGTTGGATTTAGGCCTAAATTCAATATGGCCTAAAAATAATAGCAAAACCTGGGGAGCACTGTAGGAGAAAAAAATGAGACCTAGTGAGAAGAAAAACTTATTGAAACATTCTGTAAGTTTAAAAAAGGGAAAGAAACACTAAACATCTTACAGCCACAAGAGCAGGTGTTCTTTTGCTGTCTTTTATACTGGCAGTTGAATGTTTATTAAAACAAAGTGCTTGGGTGACTGGACAAATAGACATGCTGACTTTAAAGAAGACAAATGTGGAAACAAACAAACAAAAAAACAAAAAATGATTTAGAAAACCACACACAAGCCGTTCAGCAAAGGGGGAAACATCTTGCTGAGAGGGAGGAGAGGTGAGTTCATGTCTTTCTAAGATTCTGTAGACTCATGTTAAGTGCAGAAAACACAGAACTGAACATCTGCAACATACGACTTAAAAGTTGAGTCCAACTTCATCACCCTTTTCAAATTCCCACTCCTTGCCAAGTAGCTTATGGACACAGAATAACTTACACAGATTTAGGCTTTGCAAAAATGAGCACCTTTAAAATGTTAATTTTTTGTTTGTTTGTTTGTTTTGGTACTGGAGGTTGAACCAGGGCCTTGCGCTTGCATGCTTTGCAAGTACTGTACCACTGAGCTGCACCCCCTGCCCGTTTTTTTACTTTTTGAGACAGGGTCTCACTACATTACATAGACTGCTTCTGTTCTTGAACTTGGCATCCTCCTGCCTCCACCTCCAGAGCTGTTGGGATTACAGGGCCCGGTAAAATGTTAAATTTTAATAAAAAGATCAGACAATTGAATTCCTTTGAGGAAATTCTCAGAGTGGAGGAAAGAGAGGATTCTGATGGCTGGATATTGAATTACTCTGGATTCCCCAAAGTTATTACACTCTTCAGTATGCTTGCTAGTCTCAAATATTTCAGTTTAACTCAGTTGGTAAAATGCTGCTCTGCACTCTCTGAGGCCCTGGGTTCAATCCCCAGCACTGGAAAAAATGGGAGAAGGATGTGGCAATCCATTCCTGAAACAGTCAGCCATGAAAAATCTCTAGGGGTCAAAAATCTTGTAGGGGTCACTACAAGTGGGACCTGACTCAGCACCTAACAACAACAAGATACTTAAACAAATAAACAGCAAATACTTCTATCTCAATTTGGGAAAAGTCAACACTGTGAGAGTTGACATAATAAATTCTTACTATTGTTCTCAAAGCCTGTAGCGGTAGCCCTGTGGCATCTGATCCCGTCAGATCTCGGAAGCTAAGCAGGGTCAGGCCTGGTTAGTACCTGGATGGGAGACCTCCTGGGAACACCAGAAGCTGCAGGCTTGGGAGAAGGACCTGGCAACCCCCTCCCAAAAATCAATCTGCCATTGAAAACCCTATGAACAGCAGAGAAGCACTGACAATAGTGTTTCCCCTGTTGTACAGAGGGTCGCTATGAGTCAGATACCGACTTGACGGCACCTAACAACAACAACATTGTTCTCAAATTAGTTTTGGGATACGATAGGTATGAGCAGTTATGTTCTAGAGAAAATTAAACTTAAAAATGAAAAGATAAACAGCTGACAAATGGTCTGTGAACAATTACAAGGGATATTCTAGGTAAAAGTTCTCAGCGTGAGCTCTGTATCTCAGTAATTACTAAGCATAAAGTTGGTTCTCACTAGTCTGCCTTCCGTAGAAAGAGTGCAGATTAGACTACTCTGGGATGGAAGCCAATTGCAAAAGTCAGACACCAAAGATGCATCAAAAGGGAGGTTGACACACCATTCAGCATCTTTCTAAAACCAGAGATTTTTCTTACCATCATTGGAAGCAAAGTTTCCATCAACGGATTTTCTCTGAAACCTGCAAACAAGCACATGTATACTCTCCTTAAGACAGTGAAACCTCAGCATTTTCCATTTCTTTCCTATATGCTTTGTTGCAAATTTGTGTGCTAGGATCTCTTAAAAGTGGGCCTTTGAGGCCGGGTGCAATGGCATATGCCTATAATCCCAGGGACTCAGGAAGCAGAGGCAGGAGATCACAAGTTTGAAGCCAGAGGCAGCCTGCATAACTTAGTGAGACCCTGACTCAAAATAAAAAGTAAAAAATGGGTTAGGGGTGCATCTCAGTGGTAGAGCGCTTGCAAAGTAGGTGCAAGGTCCTGGGTTCAGCTCCATACAACAACAACTAATTACTAGTAGGAATAATAACTGGTAGGAAGTAATTTGGCAGTTCTTTAAAAAGTTAGACACAGAATTACCATATGACCTGGCAGTTCCATTCCCAGGCATATACATAATTTATTCATTAACTCATTCATTTATTTTCAGATATAATTCACACACCACAACATTTACCATTTAAAACACAATTTGATGAGCTTTATTTTGTTCACAAAGTTGTACAACAATCATTACTATCTAATTCTGTTGTATTTTCATCACCTCCAAAGAAACCCTGTGACCATAAACAGTTTCTCCTCATTCTCTACCTCCCCCAACCCCTGGCAATCACTAATCTACTTCCCATCTCTATACCTTTTGCCTATTTTGGACTTTGTATATAAATGGAATCATACTACATGTGAACATTTATGACTGGCTTCTTTGATTTAGCGTCATGTTCAAGATTTATCCATGTTGTAGCATGTCTTAGTACTTCAGTCTTTTGTGGCTGGATAATATTCCCTTATATATATGTGTGTGATATATATATATATATATATATTATATATATATGAATATATATTAGTACTACATTTCATTTATTTATTTACACTTGATGGACATTTTTTTCTTTGTTTTCATTTGCTGGCTATCATGAATAATACTGCTATGAACATTTTTCTGTGGATGTGTTTTCAGTTCTTTGGGGTATATACTTGGAAGTGAATTGCTAGGTATGAGGTAACTCTATGTTTAACTTTTTCCCCAAATTGTTTTCCACAAAAGCTGCACAGCAAGAACTGTTTATATTACCATGAGCAATGTATGAGGTTCCACTTTCTTTACATCCTTGCCAACTTTTACTTTCCACTAAAATTTTTTACTTTATACTTAAGAGTATGACATCTCATTGTAGCTTTGATTTGCACTTCCCAAATGGCTAATGATGACGAGCATCTTTTCATATACTTATTGGCCATTTGCATATCTTCTTCTAAGAAGTATCTGTTTAAATCCTTTGCCTGTTTTTAAATGAGCTTGTCTTTTTATCATTGAGTTGTAAGAATTTTTTATATTGTCTAGATACTAGTCTCTTACCAGATACATAATTTGTAAATATTTTCCTCCAGTTTTGTCTGTTGAATTATCATTTCTTTGATTGTGCTTTTTAGAGTTTTCATTTTTATAAAGTTTGATTTATCATTTTTTCATCTGTTATCCTAACCCAAGGACACAAAGATTTACATCTATATATGTCCTGTCCTTTCCTTTCCCTCCCTTCCTTCCTCTTTCTTTCTCCCTCCCTTTCTTTCTTTCTCTCTCTTTCTTTCTTTCTTTTTTTTCTTTCTCTCCCTCTCTTTCTTTCTTTCCCTTTCTGTCTGTCTGTCCGTCTGTCTCTCTCTCTTTCTTTCTTTCTTTCTTTCCTTCCTTCCTTCCTTCCTTCCTTCTCTTTCCTCTTTCTCTCCCTCCAGCATGCCCCCCTTCTCTCTCTCTCTCTCTCTCTTCCTTCCTTCCTTCCTTCCTTTCTTTCACTTGGGAGTTGAACCCAGGGCATCACACATACTTTGCAAATGAGTCAAGGTCTTGCTACATTGCACAGGCTGCCTTTGGCCTCAAAATGATGATTTTTTGGCCTCTGCCTCCCAAGTCACTGGCATTGTAGGCATGTCCCACCATGTCCAGGCTTCGTCTATATTTTCTTCTAGGAGTTTTACAGTTTTGACTCTTATGTCTTTGATCCAGCTTGAGTTAAATTTTGTATGCAGTGTGAGCTAGGGGCATACCATCATTCTTTTTTCATATAGATGTCTAGTTGTTCTGGCACCATTTGTTGAAAATAATATCCTTTATTGAATTGTCTTGATATTCTTGTTGAAAAATGATCATAAATGTAAGAGTTCATTTCTGAACTTTCATTGCTTCAATTGGTCTACATGTCTTTCTTTATCTCAGTTTCAGAGTCTTGGTTATTACAACTTTGCAATAAGTTTTGATATGAGGAAGTGTAAGTCCTCAACTACTTTTTTTAAAGATTATTTTGGCTATTCTGGGTCCCTTGCATTTTCATGTGAATTTTAAGATCAGTTTGTCAATTTCTACTAAAAAGAAAAGAAACCATCTGGGACTTTGATAGGGATTGTGTTGAATGTGTAGATCAGTCTGGGAAGTTTTGCCATGTATATCATTTTTCTACTACTGCTATAACAAATTATCACAAACAGTGGCTTGAAAGAACACAAACTTATTGCCTTACTGTTCTGGTTGTCAGAACACTAAAACATATTTTATGAACATGGCTAAAACCAAGGTGTCAGCAGGGTTATATTCCTTCTGGAGCACCAAGGAAGTATCCACTTTGTTGCCTTTGCAAGCTTCTAGAGACAGCATACAATCCTTGACTTATGCCCCTTCCTCCATCCTCACAGTACCTCACTTCAACCTCTGCTTCTATAAAACATTTCCTTCTTCTGCCTTTGGCCTCCTTACCTTGCTCTCATAAGGACACTGGTGGTTCCCTTAAGACCACATGGATAATCCAAGATAATTTCTGACACTTTATTACATCACAAAGTTCTCTTTGCCATGTAAGGTAATATATTCACAGATTTTGTATATTAAGACATGGATGTCTTTTGGGAGGCATTGTTTTGTCTATCACCTCATCTTACATTAAGTCTTCATAAAAAGTTCCTTTTTCTATTTATTTAGGTCTTCTTTAATTTCTTTCAATGATGTTTTGAAGTTTTAAGTATACAAACCTTATACTTAATTTATTAAATTTACTACCCAATGTTTTATTATTTTTGATGCTTTTGTCAATGTAATTGTTTTCCTTTCTACAGTTTTTAATTTTTTTGTTTTATTATATATAGTTGTATTTTATTTATACATGTTAGTGGGGTACAAAGTCATAAGTCATTTGACTTAAATAGATTTGATAAATCTATTATACAACTATTGAATCAGTTTTGCTTATACTTCCATTTTCTTAAACATTTTATGGAACAGAAAGAAGAAAGAAAAAAGAGAAATTCATAGAGTGGCATCCTGTATTTTGCATTTTTTCTCCCCCTTTTCCATTTTTGGATTGTTCACTGCTAATGTATAGAAATACAACTGATTTTTGTATACTGAGTTCATATCTTCTAATCTTGTTGAACTTAGGGTTTCTTTAGGAGTGACAAAAATATTCTGAAATTAGATATTCAGTGATCATGATTGTGCAATTGTGAATGTACTAGAAATCCTTGAATTGTATACTATAAAGCAGATGTCCCCAGCTTTTTTGGCATCAGGGACCAGGTTCATGGAAGACAAGCTAATGCTGTCGCTGATCTAGCCGTGGAGCTCAGGTGGTCATGCCAGCAAGGGAGGGAGCTGGAAATACGGCTGAAGCTCTGCTCTTCACCTGCTGCTCACTCTCGCTATGCGGCCTGGGGGTCGGGAGCCCCTGCTTTAAAGGGTTTATTTCAATAAAGCTGTTTTTCCAGATATCCCATTTGGGTTTAGCTCCGTTGATAGAGTGCCACTCTGCCCTCTCTGAGGCCCTAGGTTTGATCTTCAGGACCTCAAAAACAGGAGAAGGAACTGGCAATCTACTCCCAAAACAATCCCGAAACAATCAGCCATTGAAAACCCTATGAAGGTTGCATGAGTTGGACCTGACTTGCTGTGCTAACAACAATAACAACATCAAAAATAAGAATATGAGTTTTACATGAGCCTCTTTTTGGATGAGAGGTTGGAGGAGTGGGGGAGAAAAGTTGGGGAGCAGAAGTGCTTGGGCTTTCGTATGTGCTCTTATTTACTTCCAGACAAGGATCCTTCATGTTTCACGTACTCATCCTGGAATGTCTGGTGGAAGAATTTTTCTTCAAGCCTCTTTTGTTTCTAGACACACCAAACTCATGCATGCCTCAAGTCCTTTGTGCTTGCTCTCTGGGAGAGCCAGTCTTGCCCCAGATCCTTAGACAGCTGGCTCCTTGCCATTCACGTTGTGGTTCTAAGAGGCCTTCCCTGCTAATCAAATCAAACATAAAGTGACATCTCCATCTTCTATCATCTTCTACACACCTCTGTTTTTATTTTTCTATCCCCATCATTAGCTGGAATGATCTTCTTTATTAGTTGCTTACTTCCTTCTATGTTTCTCCTCTTTACAATGGGAGCTGTAGTAGGGCAGGGATCTGGATTCTGTTGTTCATCACTGTTATCTCTAACCTCTAGGACAGGACCTGATACCTAGGAGATGATAACTAAATATTTGTAGAATGAACAACTCATATTACTAAGGAGAGCAGTTACAAGTTGATCTGACTCTTCTAGCTGGCAAACGAGGCAGGCTGTGGTGAAGTTCCTTCTTAACAATTTTAGTGATATTGACTGGAAGCTCATAGAAGAAGATGTGTTTGGATTTACGAGCCTTACCTACTTTTGCATTAGCTTTTGGAACTGCTAAAATTCTCCATTAGAGGAGTTAAATGGTTTACAAACTAGAGTATGGCAGAAAGTATCCAGGTAACGAACTTAAAAATAGTAAATGTTCTTTGCTGCATTGATTGCAAAATGGCTGCCAGTCTGGAAACCTGCCTGGCTTAATGGCTTATTCACCTTCTAGTGAAACGAGAGGGACATACTTCTGAACCTATGGCTTAAGGAGCCCTTGCACTTTTCTGCTACCTCTCTTTAAGACATAATAATCCCAGGCTAGCCTGCTGGAGAATGAGACCAAGTGCCTCTAAGGCCAGTCTAGAAGAGCCAGCTTCTAGATGATCTGTCAGCCAATCACACTCTGATCACATCTGGCTGAGATCTCTGAGCCCAGGCCAGATTAACAGAACCATCCCACTGACCCATAGATTTGTGAGCAAGTGTACATATTCATTGCAGTATGCCACTGGAACTTTTGTGGTTGTTTGTTAAAGCAGCATTATTATGGCAATGTATAGCAAACAAAAGAATGAAAGGGAAAGATGAGTACTCATGGTTGGATAGTTTGGACTAAATGTTGAGAAGAACAAATAAGAAAACATCATATGTAGTGCCTGGCCCTAGGTTTGCACATTCATTGCTGTGGGGCTCAATAAATACATATTGAATGGACTGAGCTGGGGGATGGGAAGGAAATGGTATTTAAGTGCCAATGCAGCATAAAGACATTGTGGATTCTTAGCTTCCTGAGGACAGGGGCTATGTCTTGTAAATACCTCTTATCTTGATCTCATATCATGTATTATAAATTTCACATGTATTAATAATAGGGTACAGGGGATTCACAAAGCCAATGGCATTATGCTGAGAAGACTGGTTTCATGTTTTGTTGAAAATGTTTCTTTTAAATCAATGAAGGAAATGTTCTCACATTAGCATTTTTCTTCAGCCTATTCCCCTATTTAGAATGCCAAATGATTCTTATGTCTCCAGATTTCTACTTTCAGCTTGTCTATATTCAGAAAGAATTTATGCTTGTGCATTTGGTTGCAGTAAAATAATCTGCAGCTAGAAGTTTCAACATAACCTTAAACCACAACTTTCAAAAACTGTGCTCACTTCACTTGGCTGAATAACTAGAGAGATGGATAAGCAACTAGCTATTGGCTTAGTTTTTAAAAATCTGTTGGGGTATTACTTATGCATGTTAGCTGACTAAATAGAAGTAATTTTGTTTCCTAAAATCTAAAACATGAGAGATGAGGACAATCTTCCAAGGAGGCAGCAGAGAGGAACTTCTTTTTTTGACTCTGGAGTTTATTCAAGGCAAACCTGGGAACTTTTGGGGCCCCTTTTCAATTTTATCCTTGCAGGGCTGCCAACCTTTTGGACAGGATTCCTTGGTCAGGATTGTCTTCCCTTACATGCCCTGACCACTCCAGACCTATCTTGATCAGCCTGTCTGGATTTAAGGACCAGGAACCACTTTTCCTGAGTTCAAATCCTGGTTCTTTCATTTATTGGTTGTGAAATCTTGGTCAAATTGCTTGACTCCCTTTGTGCCTCAATTTCCTTCATCATCATGTGGTGATAATAACAGTATCCCACTTTGGGGGCACCAGATGAGATAATCTGCTTAGAGTACTCAGCACACAGCCTGGCACAGAGCAGATACTTGTTAAATGTTAGTGACTATGATCTGATAAAATCAGCTGATAATCAGTTCATGTGTATATTTTCCATGTGTATAATATCTGCCTGTAACCTGAAAGTTTTCTTTTTTCTTTTTTTGGCAACATTGGGAAGTTGAACTCAGGGTCTTGTGCATGCTAGGCAAGTATTTTACTATTGAGCTGAACCCTTGCCCCTTTTTCTTTTCTTTTCTTTTCTTTTCCTCTCTTTCTTTTTTTCTTTCTTCTTTCCTTCTTTGTCTTTGTCTTCATCTTCTTCTTTGTTGTCTTTTTTTGTTTGTTTGTGACAAGTGGCCCAGGCTGCCTTTGGTCTCAAACTCTCAATCCCCCTACCTCAGGCTCCTGAATCACTGGGATTACAGGTGTGCATCACAGCACAAGGCTTCCTTGTAACTTTTTATTTGAAAATAATTTCAAATTTATGGAGACATTTCAAGAATAAGAATAGAAGGCACTGTGGCTTCTGATCCTGTCAGATCTCGGAAGCTAAGCAGGGTTGGGCCTGGTTAGTACCTGGATGGGAGACCGCCTGGGAACACTAGAAGCTGTAGACTTGGGAGAAGGACCTGGCAACCCCCTCCCAAAAATCAGTCCACCATTGAAAACCCTATGAATAACAGAGAAGCACTGACAACAGTGTTTAGCTTGTTGTACATAGGGTGGCTATAAGTCTGACACCAACTCGACGGCACCTAACAACAACAACAATTAGAACATTTAAAGTTACCTAGATTCATACACTTTTATCCAAAGAGTAAAGATATTCTATTACATAACCACTATACCATTATCAAGTTCAACAAATTTAGTCTTGACATGACACTTTAATCTACCGTCTGTATTCCAATTTTGTCATTTGGCCCCCAAATGTTCTTGATAGTAGTTTTCTTCTAGTGTAAAGTCCAATCTGAGATCACATATTGTCTTTAGTTGCCATATCTCTTTACTCTCTTTCAGTATGGAACACTTGCCTATCCTTTCTTTGTCTTTTATGACATATTTTGTGTCTAATTTTTTCCACTCAATTAGATTCAAAATACACATCTCTGGAATGCTGCATTAGTGATGTTGTGATGATGTGTATGCCCAGGTGTGTATGCATACAATGTCCACCTTCCCCTTGGTGATATTAATGATGATCATCTAGTTAATATATTTGATTTCTCCACTTTACACTTATTATTATTTTCTCCCTTAGACTACTAAGAAATTTGTGAGGATATGCTTTAAGGGCACACAAATATCTTGATCCTTATCGATTTCCCCCCTTGATTTAGCATCCACTGATGATTCTTAACTTGAACTAGTCTTTACCATGGTGTTTGCAGAATGATGATTTTCCAATTCCAGCACTCCCTCCGTATTTACCAGTCAGGTCTTGGTCTTCCCCTGGAGGCAAGTGTCCTTTGTACTGTCGGGATTTTCTAGTGGTGCCTTACTTTGTGGGTACCTGTTATAGTAAATTGTCTGGATATATATCTGCAAGTGTTTGGGTCCTTTCTTCCTTTATGAAAATGGACTCATGTATTTCTATTTTTAAATTTGCTTATAAATCATTCTTCTTAATTATTTTTGTGTTCAAATTCTTCCAGATTTGGCTAGTGGTGGTCCTGGGTTTTTTAAAGGCAGTCCCTCAACTCAAAAGCTTTATAAGGGACACAGAAGAGAGCTGTTTTTGAGCCTGAGATAGGCCTGCATCACTGAGATGGCTGTGTCACTGAAGGAACCGAGAGATCTTTCCACAGGCAGGGTTCATCTTGCCTACTGGTCTTGAAACTCCATCCTGGCTTTGTTTTCTTTACAAGTTCAAGAGGAAAAAGAACATTTGTTTATTATAAGCCTCCTGCCATCCTTTTGTAGTTGTTTCACGGAGAGCACAACAAAGAATGGAATTCTCAAAGCTCAGCCCTGCTGAGAGAGGAAGGGAAGACAGGCTTTTGTTTTGTTTTTATTTTTTTGAGACAAGGTCTCACTCAGTAGCCCAGGTTGGCCTCAAACTCAGGATCCTCCTGCCTTGCCTTCCCAAGTACTGAGAGTACAGGAGTGAAACACTGTGCCCCATGAGATTGGCTTTTTTATTAGGGGCTCTGAATTCTTGGGGAGGGAAGTTTCCTTGGTACAGGACAATTGTCTCCTCTTTTTTCCCCAAGGGATATTTTACTGGCAAATTGATGCTACCACAGTAGAAAAGCAGCTGGCAACACAGTATCAAAGTGTATCACTTGTGGTACTTGTACCTCAAGATTTATGTTAGGCATTAAATTTACTTTAAACCTGTTTCTAAATCTCCATGTTAGAAACTGAGCGTTTCCTCACCATAAAAAGATTTTCAGTGAGTATTTTCTGATCTAAAAAACAGGCAAGTGGCCTTTTTGATGAGTGAGGGCTTCATTAACTATGGAAATAACCAACACTCAACCAGCATTCATTCTGTGCATAACTTGGACATAAACACTGCAAATTAGACGGTTATTATCTCATTTTCCAGATGAGGAACCTGATGTGCAGTAGGTGCAGTAGCTTGCCCAAGGCCACACAGTTAATGGCTGCTGTTGGTGTGTTCGAAAAGCCCCTCCTTAAATGTCCCCCTTTCCCTCTAGATGTTTAGCTGATGGTCTCCAGTTTTGTAAGAAACTTATAGAATTTGTTCTCTGTAATTGCCTGATTATGATACTGACTCTTATGCCTTGTGAGTATGAACTCACACATCTCACCAAAGAAGTGATGATTGCTAATGACTCAGGAACTCATGTTCTGTATAAGCTGCTATTTTCTGTAAATTCAAAATCTCAAGAGTATTTTTTTGGGTGATTTCACAACTCTGTAACTATTGAGTCTCTGTCCCCTATCCCCACACCACCTGTAAGAGTCTCCCTTTTGTTCTCATACCTTCAAGACTGATCATTGGAACACATCCCCGTCCAGTAAAATCAATGCTGTTCTGGTTCCATAATCTGCTTGTCTAGTTTTTCAAGCCCTTACAGAAGGACTACCCTCTGCTGAACTCCTTAAAGGACCTACCCTGCCAGTTTCCTTTTGCTCATCTCTCTGGAGATTTCTCAGGCTGGGTCATTGCTAGCAATTAACAAATCCTCCTGGAGATTAACAATTACCATAGGGTCTCTTCTTTCTCTTGAACCCCACTTTACTGTAGCTTTGAACCCAGTCAAAACAGCTGAAGCCTGTGCTCCAGGCATCGAACAGGGACAGGAAAAGGGGGCTGACAGGTCTTGTAATTTTTGACCTACCTCACATAATGAACAAACACAACGAGCAGGCACCCCAAGTAGAAAGACAAGAAAATGAAGACACTGAAGAGACTGGATTTCAAATAAACAGATTCTGAGGAGAGAGAAAACATGTTTGGTCAGCTTGTCCTCAAAAATAGGAAGACTGTATGTGAGACGGGATGGCTTAAAGGGCCCACCTCCACCCCATCTATTCTAAGTCTCAAGGAATTTTTATTCAGAGCAGCAGAGCTATGGGAGGTCACCCAGATGCTATTCACAAGTAGCTGCCTTCACAGTGATGACTTCCAGTGAAAGCCGGGAAAGGACTACTGTATACAACCCCAGAATTGAGTCCTTTTTTTCCCCCCTTTTCTTGGTGCTGGGGATGGACCCCAAGGCCTCATGTACACTAGAGAATAACCCCAGCCCTCCCTTTTCTTTTTGAAAGGGATTTAACAAAGGGTTCTGATTTGCTCTTCAATCTCTAAGGTAAATATACTTTAGTTTTCTTATGATTGAGACAGGATAGAAAGACAGGGAAAATTCAGAGGACATGGGAAGGAAAGGGCTTTTCACCCTGGTATCTAGATTGAGTCTTATCAGCTGAAAATTTCTGTACAACCCAAAAAGGGAAGCTGCTGTGAGAATTTCCTGCACAGAAACCAATGCTTCTCTAAGAATCCCATTGAACCAGATTATTGTTGTTTTTAGGTGCCATAGTGGCCTTACGTATAACAGGGAAACGGTACTGTCAGTGCTTCCCTGCTATTCCTATGGTTTTCAATGGCTAATTGTTTTTTGGGAGCCGGTTGCCAGGTCCTTCTCCCAAGCCTACTGCACCGGGTGTTCCCGGGCAGTTTCCCATCCAAGTACTAACCAGGCCCGATCCTGCTTAGCTTTTGAGATCTGACAGGATTGGACGCCACAGTGGTATGGCTGCATAAACCAGATTACAGACTATAATTAAAATTAACAGGCCTATGTAATTTCCTTGTGACTAGATGTGGTAAGAATTTCCTCAACTATCTTAATCTAGGCATTTTAACAATACTCCTTTTCCTGTCTTCAAATCTATACCATGCACCTGCTTGCTCATTGAGCAATGTTAAATTCAAAAACCCCAAATCACATGCATATCCATTATGAAGACATCTAGGCACGTCTGTTTCTTTATACACCCAAGCTTCACTCTGTAGCATGTACTATCTTTCACTCTAGTAAACTCTAAACTCCGCTTTATTTTCTGCCTCATCTGGAAATTTTTTTCTGCAGTGGAGACAAGAACCCAGCTTCACCTGAGTGGAGGTCCTGGGAAGGGGAACTCCTCAGGACAGGAGTAACACTGTGTTACAGCACCCCGAACCATGGCTGACATCATGATTCCCTCTGAGGGAAGGACATTAATATTGAATTATGTGAGGGATTTCCTGACGTAGGAGTCTTTCCACCACACCCTAGAGCCAACACTGACCTTTAATGGAAGGAACAATGGTCACTTTAAGGTTCTTTGTTCGTTGTAGATTCCAGGTCTGGTTCTCATTTTCTGGTTAAAAACAAAACAAAAAACAAAACAAGGCACAATGGGTTAGATATTAGATTCTTGTCCTCTCTTCTGAACA
This sequence comes from Pedetes capensis, assembly GCA_007922755.1. Lineage (NCBI taxonomy): Eukaryota > Metazoa > Chordata > Mammalia > Rodentia > Pedetidae > Pedetes > Pedetes capensis. Next base: position 18,910 of record VMDO01004123.1, read on the forward strand.
TTGTTCAAAAAATATCCATAATCAACTCTGCTTGCCGAATCTTATTTTAACAAGAACTGGAGAAAAATCTCAACTCCAAACCTTCAAACATCTAATATCCCTTTGGTTACAACTCTCAGTTTGGCCTTTGCTTTGTACATTTGGTACCATTTGATATAAATGATATGAGACTGCAGCCTTCCATTGGCACTGTAAAGAGTTTGAGCCTTCCCCTCATATCCACAGATATCTGAAGAAAAAAGTTGCAAAAATAGAAAGCTATCTCTTCCTTAAGCTTCCATTCTTCCTAGCCAACAAAAATTTGTTTTTTGCTTGTATACTCATCAAATGGTTATAGTTTATCAAGGAGCATTAGACCTTGGTAGAACGGTAGAGTTGTATAATTAAGAGATTAAAGAGCACACTAGCAGACATTTCACCTAAATACTGAGGGAACCATGTTACACTCAGCAGTAAATACCCTCTGCATCCATGATATATGGTTCCTTGGCAGGGGGTCTGTGTTTTCAATCAACAACAGCCTATTCCATTTCCAAGGCAGCGCAAGATCGTTATCACAACTATTTGTATATGCCTAAGAACTTATAGATAGCCTCATCATTGGGATAAGCTGGCATACTTGGGTTTTTTTTATGAGGTATAATTTTGGCAACTGGAATGATAAACTCTAAATTTTCTTTGTATACTTTTGAAGAAATGATGACTACTCATAGTAATAAGTGACTCCACCTTGTTGTTGTTGTTGTTAGGTGCCTTCAAGTCGAGTCTGACTCATAGCAACCCTCATAGGGTTTTCAATGGCTGTTTCAGGATTGCCTTGGGAGTGGGTTGCCACGTCCTTCTCCCATTTTGCGGTGCTGGGAATCGAACTTGGGACCTCAGAGACTGCAGAGCAGCACTCTACCAACTGAACTAAATCCCAGCCCTGACTCCACCTTAGAAAACTGGTTTTAGGAAATGATTTTTTTCCCATTGTATATGACCTTACTTCACAGTAGCAAATATATTCGTTGAGGTGAAGGCCAGTGAATGAACTTGGCTTACATGGTTGGAGGGAGTATAAGAGTTCAAAAATGTTGAAATGTTCTAAGTGACATTTTGTAGAACTAATACTACTTTTAGATCTATTGTTTTCTTTGTTATCAAATATCTCTCAGCCTGCCTTGTCCAGTCACGGCTGATGGACTATTGGTGAAAACAAAAGCTGAGCTCTGGCTTCCCTTTGTTTTTCTCCCGAGTATTTCTCACTGTGTCTTACCCTGGATGAAGAATGATCCTCCACAAGCATAATCTTCAGGTTTTATCACAAACACTACGAAGAACTGCTCATCTGGAAAATCCTTCTTCTGTGTAAGACATAACAACCTTATGAGAGGCAGGTAAGAAAATCAGTGAGAAGAAGGGAGAAAGTCCATGGGTGAGGGAGCCAGAAAGAAAGCACAAAGGAAGAAAAGTAGAGTTCATCCAGCCCTCTAACTCCTTAGAAAGGACTTTCACGCACCCATGATGTGCTTCAGCTTACTACATCATCAAAATTAAATTAAATAGATACACTGTTAGGATTTCAGTCTATTTTGTGCCAATGTTGAATGCTTAGAGCTATAATGTTTGTTGTTGTTGTTAGGTGCTGTTGGGTCAGGTTCAACTCATAGCGACCCTAAGTACAACAGAATGAAACACTCCCCAACACTGTGCCATGCCCGGCACTATGTCAGTGCTTCTTTGCTCTTTATAGAGTTTTCAGTGGTGGATTGTTTTCAGAGTGGATTACCAGTTCCTTCTCCCAGAGCTGTAATAGACACCATATAAATAATAATGTCAATAGGCTATGTTTAATAACTAATACTTGGATATTGCTTTTATTTTAAAATCTAATGATTAACTTTCCTAAAAGTCACATTAGAAGCAGTTAAGTAAATAATGCAGATTAGGGTGGCAAAGGACTCAAGTGAGGAGACCTGAGTCTTGGCTTTTGTCTTCTGTAAGTGTACTTTTCTGATCCCCAGTTTCCTCATCCATGAATAAAGTGGGGTTAACAAGATAACCTTTAAGGTACAACCCTGGCATTTTTATCACCCCCAAATTTCTGGGGGTGATACTGAATTTTTTACATTTACTCTTTAGTATTTTATTATTTTTGATGCTTTTGTAAATGAAGTTGTTTTCTTTGATTTTAAGCAAAGGATTCTTAATTTTTAAACTAATCAGAAAGGAAAAAGATCCACGGTACACAGTGGATGCCCATCTCTTTTGGATGCTGGTCCAGTACGTAAACTGACTATTACTTGAGCATTGCCACTGACAAGAAGCGATGTCTCACCTGCAGCGTGATGGCAGCTTTCTTGGTCATGGACTGATAGACACCATTAAATTCCACATTGTGGTCAAGATCATACACGGGGCACTAAAGCATGCATGAAGGATGAAAAGGAAAATGTTACTAGTGTCATACCATACATAGGTCCTCTCAGGGTATTTCCACCTTGATAATAGAGCAGGGGAGTCTTTGCTAAGCCTGAAAGCTGAAGAGTTTATTGCAGAACAGTTATGAGATAGTCCTCTTAAAACTTGGTCCCTTTTCTTCTGAAGCCAAAATCACTTTATGCTGAAGAGAACTATGAAAAGATTACCTTAAAGTATAAAACAACTTTCCTATTTTTGTTAATACCTTGTGAGACAGAAAGAATATAATATAATAAAAATTTAACAACAAAAGAAATGATAGGTTTCCATTTTGTTTTTCTTGTGGAACCCAGAACTTGGTCTTCTTTGTCATGATCCATCCTCCTTCTTTCCCTCCTTTTCTCTTTTCCTTTATTTTGGTGAGGATTCCACTCTTCTTTATTTCTCTAACTCAATGTCTGCAAACTCAGATGGCCCACTTGTGTGCACAAGACACTGTTCTTATCTCAAGTGGTTTGGGGAGAGATACATGGTAAGAGGATGACACAGCCCCACCCTTCTCCTTCCTCTATTCTGGGATAACATATTACCGATTAGAAGGCTGACTGGTATCAGGACTCACCATGATGTTCTGGACAGAGACAACAGAACATGGATAAGCCATTTCAGACACCACTTTAATGATAACTGAGTCCACATCTTTGGGAAATTTGTATAGAAAGAACTGGGAATGAGGAAAAAAGATATGATTTATTAATATTAAGAATTGTTTACAGTTATTAACTCAAACCACTTTCACATGAATGAGATTGCTTTATCTACAATTAGGCATGAAGTTCAGATGGGAATCTCCATGAATCTTCATTATTTCATCCAGCCATTCATCTTATAAATACTGAGAAACTAACTTCTCTGCTTAGGAGCTCTACACTAAATATTGGGAAGACAGAAGTGAATTAGACAAAATAGGTATTCACATAATGTTGCTATTTCATCTTACGGTATGACCATTTCTTTTTCAATTAAACTTTACTGCACGTAATTCCATTTTCTCCTTAAGAAGTAACTCCTTCTCCTTTGAAGCAGGGATATGTAGGATGTATTAGGAGACAAGATTTATTTCTGTATGGTCATTGTGAAATACCATGCTCCACCTTAAAAAGCAGAGAAGCCTGTTCTTCAAGAATTTAACCACTTCTCATAGGCAAGAATTAGCATGAAACCAATCCTTTCCCTAGACCTTTCACTAAAGGAACTATTTCTTGATTGGAATATATTAAGAAGATATTTAGATTATAAACTAAGCTCTACACAAGGCCCTGAAATATGCTCACAATTTTGGGTAAGCTGAGGCATCTTCAAAGGGTCTTCTCAAATGTCACCAGAAGCAGGAAACTTACAATAGAAAAGCTTACACCATTTACTTAGCTACAGTATGAATCCACTGGAAAATATGAATTAATTCTTAAGTTTTAAACATGTCACTAATGATGAAGAAAGGGGAATTCTCCCCAATAATTCTGCCCAATACAGCAATTGGATGAGATGCTAAGCCAAATTTATGATTAAGATTTTGAGGAAACCAATCCAAACAAGACTGATACCCTGTGTGAATAAATCTATCACTTTAACAGGGAGACAAAACGTGTTAAAATTTAATTTTGTATTCCAATATCTCCTATACTAATCCTGTTTTCAGAACCAGTGCAATAAAAACAGAATGTTTTCCAATAATACAAAAGTTTCTGATGGGGAAAACCTCATCTCAAGATTAAGGAATACCATTAATGTTGCTGTTTGGAAGTCTTTTCCTGCCTTGTAACAGATGGCAATACCCCCAAGAACCCACTTCATTCTCAAGTTTGATTCAAATGCCTCTAATACAGGGCTCTTCAAAAAGTGAGGAGCTTAAAAATCCCTAAAGGTGCTCTTGGTATTCAGAAGAACCATACTTTGTAGTTCAAGAGCATTACTATGATTACTAATAGCAACAATGAGTACCACATATATTCATTCCTATGTTGTTGTTGTTAGGTGCTGTCGAGAAGGGCCCAACTCATAGCAACCCTATGTACAACAGAATGAAACACTCCCCAACTCTATGCTAGGTACATGATCCCTTTTTATATGTTAATAGCTAGTTTTGTATAAGCACTTGACACTTATTGAAGCCCTATCAATATGCCAAAGTATAATCAACTTTGTTTACCTCTAAATTACCATAAGCCTCAACTAAATATTTTTGACTCCTGCCCTGATAATGTGTTTTTATCAGAAAGAAGCAAATGATGAGTATGAGTATGCAAAGCAATGGCTGGAATTTAGGCTAAAAATCACCACATGAGCCCTGACTATCTGCCCTGTTTCTGCAATCAGTCAGTTCTGCAACTTGCTTTTATCTATAGGGGTAGGCAATGATTGACACAGATTGCGAATGACTCAGTTATAGAAGCAGAAAATCTTTCCTGAAGCCAAAGAGGATATAAAATACAGGCAAAATGGGAAGAGTTAAGAATAAAGTAAGACTTCCATAGATATCAAATACTTTATGGCTTATTAATTTGTTATAAATATATTTCACTCTAGTTTGGAGTTTATTTACAAACTATTTGGGATTTAATAGTTATAGACTTTTTAAAAATAAAAAGAAGTCATAATATATAATTGTCACTGATTTTCAGTCTATAAGCACTTCTATTACACTGCATAGTACATGTAACATTCCGTTGTTGTTAGGTGCTATTGAGTTGAGTCTGACTCATAGTGACCCTCATCAGGTTTTCAATGGCTGATTATTTTAAGATTGCTTTGGGAGTGAATTGCCATGTCCTTCTCCCATTTTTTCAGTGATGGGGATCAAACCCAGGGCCTCAGAGACAGCAGAGTGGCACTCTACCGACTAAGTTAAACTCTAGCCCCATAACATTCAGTATATCATATTTATTGTAGCCCTGCACAGGCTATTAGAATGTAATCTCCCTGTAGCTGGAGTACAAGTTTTTCTCCCTTTTTCTGGGTATCTCCTATCCATCGCAACTAGTATTTAATGCTTTCTAAATATTGTTGTTGTTGTTGTTGTTAGGTGCCGTCAAGTCGGTATCCGACTCATAGCGACCCTCTGTACAACAGGGGAAACACTATTGTCAGTGCTCCTCTGCTGTTCATAGGGTTTTCAATGGCAGATTGATTTTTGGGAGGGGGTTTCCAGGTCCTTCTCCCAAGCCTACAGCTTCTGGTGTTCCCAGGCGGTCTCCCATCCAGGTACTAATCAGGCCTGACCCTGCTTAGCTTCCAAGATCTGACGGGATCAGATACCACAGGGCTACAGCTGCAGGCTTTCTAAATATTACTTGAACTTAAATGGTGGATGAATTTTGAGCAACAGATTATGGCCAGTGGCCCTCCACTGCCACTGGGTGGCAGTATACATGCAGTGGGGAGACTCACTGACAGTGCAAATTACTCTTTAAAGGGGGCTAGAGATGTGGCTCAATCGGTATAGCTCTTGCCTGGCATGTGCAATGTCCTTGGTTTGATCCTCAGCACTGAAAAACATAAGTGAGAGTCTGTTCACACAGATTTGGGGCAGCTGATTTGCATATCTCTTGCATCCCTATGGTTACTGCATCACATTGACAGCTTGAAATTAGCCACAATGGAGATATTTACACCCCAAGAATGGACAGGCAGCTATAAAGCAGGGTTTTCTCTCTGAGAACCAGTTGTTAAATATGTACCAGCACACTAGTGATCATAATAGATTTACAACAGGTCCATAATATTTTAATACTGGTTTTACCAAATCCAAAGCAAAACCAAAGTAACTATCTATGACCAAATTTATATTATAGCCTGCAGGAAATTTATAATAAAGATGGGAGAAACTAATTTATTCCACCAATAATATTATAGAAATTAAAATCTATCTTATTTTTATTGTATTTTCAGAATAATTGTTTACATATCTGTTTGGTGTCAGGCCTCTATTCCCTGTCCTACTCTATCTTGTCAGGTCCATATGACAGTTGTGTCTCTCTCTTCCTCATCCTCTGTCCCTTTTACATAGTACAGTCTAACACTGTGCTTGGGACATCATAGGCACCTGATTTTGCTCAATGAAGGTTGCACCAAGAAATGCCTGAAAACAAATATCATGCCTTCTATTTCATATCAATTATGGTGATAAGATTAAATGTGTCCACAATACCAGTAATGTAAGTAACAATCTAGAACACATATATCTGTTAAATTGTGACAGATTAAGGGAAATACCACATCATGACTCTCTCTGTTACCAGGGTTTCTATGGGCAACACCAACAGCTGGGCTCTTGATAACTCTCAGAACCCTTCACTTACCTGAGGTTGAGAGGGACTGGCAGTGAAGTAAAAGGCAACATTTGTCCTGAGAAATGTAAGTGGGAAAAGTGAGAGAAAAGCAAAATTTAGCAAGCAAACATTATTTATTTAAAAGAAAACTGTCTTAAACTAGATGCAGAGAGCCCTGTCGTTTTTGAAAGGAGTTTGGTCCCATCAAACTGATAAAATTCATGGGGACTTGGTAGTTTCAACTTTCTGTAATGATAAAATTAGGGAAAGGAGATTGTTTTTATATCTTTAAATATTCATACATTCATACCTATATAAATAAGTCCTTTGTTTACTTTTATGGACAATTTTACCTTCTAACTCTCTTAAGATTTTACAATCAAGCACAAGGTTGAGGTATAAGAAGTGGATTAAAGGAGAAGAAATGCAGATTTGGGGATTGTTTTGGATAAAGGATGTACTATTTCAAAATTATTTTGATGGTTACATGGCAAAGATCATTTTTAAAAAACATGGTGAATAGATGATTACTACAGTACAGTCCTTAGGGATAGAACAGGTTCTTCTTGCCCCAAACCTCTCCCTGACTGCTTGCCACACCTGCTGAAATTCTCTAAGATTCTGTTCTCTTTGGTTTAGGCATTGTCTTCTAAATCCCATCTTTAAAATGTAAGCACCACCAAAGAATATAATGAAATTATTTGCTTTTCAAATAGAAACTGATTGTGAATTATTTCATCAGATACTTAAGATAGCAATAATCCAGGCATAGAAGAAAGGCAAATGTGAGAAGTATATGTTGCCGCTGTTGTTGTTATTGTTAGAAGTATATAGGAAGTATACCCTTCCAATGCGCATCCTTTCCTGCATCGTTGGGAGTCGAACCTGAATCATCTTCATTGCCTTGGACTCTCTGAAGGCTTTCTTTCCATTCCTAATTTTCCTTTTATAAAAATTAAATAACCTTTAAAGTTAAAGATTTCTTTAGAAAGAGCAATATCAAGACAATTAAAGAAGATGTGTGCTATGGTTTGGATTTAAATTGTTCCTCAAAGAACACGTGGTTTGGTCCCCAGCTGGTGGCGCTGTCTTGGGAGGTTGTGGAACTCTGGGAGGCAGGTCTTTGGTGGAAGAAGCTCCCTGAGGGGAGTCCTTTGGAGGTTTTATCCCCCAACCCCCAGTTCTCCCTGATCCTAGCCCACCATGTCATGAGGTCATTGAAATAGGTGCTTACCGGCCCTGCAGCCATTATAGACTGATACAATAACTGTGAGCTTCCAATGAGCCTCTGCCCCCACAAGGATGTTTGGATTGGTTTTTCTCTTGTAGCAATGACAACTGACTAACATAATATGTATAATCAGAGGTGTTATTTAGAAGTCATAAAATTTGAGTGCTATTTCTAAAGGCAATGTCCATGGTTTTAGGCAGTCTTGGGCTAGACTCAGAATTTAGCTCCAAGCAATGGATGCAATTTTTATATATTCACTTTTGACAGAAATCAACCATGTGGAAGATTCATTCTGCTGAAGCACAGTTGAAAACTTCTGGCCTTAAATCATCTAAAGAATCTAAAGTCAGCATTGAACCTAGTTGTACATCTGCTCCAGAGTCCAGAGTAAGGCCTGGCCATGCTGTGTGTGTCCTGTGTAGAGCCCTTTGTGCAGTCTGGGGAGTGTTCCTTGCTGTTACCAGGGCAACATGGGGCCTTCAGTCCTGTTGTTGTCAGGTTGGAAGAAGAACAAACAGGACACTGATTTTCTTGGCTAGCAACAAACAGCAGATTTCCTGAAGCAACTTGTGTGCTTTGGCCAGAAATTTGATTTTTTTACCCCTCCCTGTGCCATTTGAATTCCGCTTGCAATACTGAATTTAGGGATATCAACACACACTTTCTTGTGTTTTTCTTTTTCTTTATGTTTTATTTGCTAGTACAATGCACACAAACTTTGAAAGCACATGATTCTCTTTAAGCCTACTGCATCTAAGTCTTCTCTTTCTTAGGGAGTCAGCAGTATATGTGAATAAACTTTGTGTCTGTTGGGGATGAAGCATTCTCCTTTTTCTTGTGTGGCCCCTAATGGTGGGGAAGATTTATTTTATCAAGGGTCACTAGCCCAAAACACAAAGGGTGGAGAAAGGGAAGGAAGAAATTTTTACCGAAGCAATAAAATGAAAGGCAAAGGAAGGAGAGATGGGAAGAAAGGGCGAGTGGAAGGAGAGGTAGGCAAGAAAGTTTAGTAGTTTTTGAGGCGAGTCCCTGGAAGCACCACAAGTGTCGCAGAATCTTCCTCATCCTGTAATAGCCAGGTCCTGGCACACAGAGCAATGAGTGTTCAACCCCACTTTGTTTGCTGAAGGAAATGGTATCCTACTATCCCCCGGACTATGGACTTCAGAATATTATTCTCTGTTATCTCCTGACTGCCATCTGTCCTGAGCTCCCATCACTACTGCAACTCCTTCTCCAGCCATCTTGTCATCTCTGACCCTCTGGTCTGTATAAACACTGCTCTCATGCATTAAATCCTGTCCTCTCTACCGTTTTCTGGGACTTTGCTTCTACAAATATCCAAATTTCTTATTAATATGCTCTGCCTTGCTACTGCTTCATTAATAAATAGTCTCTGGACTCAACTATTTTCAAAATAAAAAACTGATTCAACAAAATTCCTCCCTCATTCCTGTTTCTAATTTCTTTAATGTCATCCTATCTCCTTCCTCTCCTTCACAAACCAGCTTCTTAAAAGAACATTCTCTCATGTCTCATTCATTCTTTCTTCTGCCCACTGCTTTCAGTTTTCTTTCCTCACCATCCCACTGAAATTGCCTTTGCGTAGGGTAATACTCACCTCAGTCCATTTGGCCAGTTAAAACAACATCTCATAGACTGGGTGCTTATAATTTGCTTTTTCAGTGCTGGGGATGGAACCCAGCACTTGATAGGCAAGTTCTCTCTCACTGAGTGACATCTCCAGCCCTCTGGGTGCTTTTAAATGACAGAAATTTATTTCTCGGAATTCTGAAGGCTGGGGAGTCAAGACCAAAGTGCCTTGCAAGGCCCTACTTCCTTACTGATGACACCTTGTTGCTGCCTCTTTATGTGGTAGAAGGTGTAAGGAGTCCCTTTGGGGTCTTTTCCATGGGAATTCTAATCCCGTTCATGAGGGTCCCACTGTCATGACGTTTCTACCTCCCCAAGGTACCAACTAGTACCATCACCTGGGGAGATCAGGATTTGAACACATCAATTTGAGAGACAAAAACATTCAGACCATTGCATCTTCTAATAACTAAATCTATTGACCTGACCTTCAACTCTCTTTCTCTTTGTGCCATTAGACATTGATAATCACTTCCTCTGTCTTGAAGCACTTTCTTCCCCTGGTCTCCATGTTGTCTGTTTTCCTGGGTCTTCTCCCACACATCTGACTGTGCTGGCTCAGTCTCTTTTGATAGTGCCTATTTCTCAAATCACCCCTTAAATGAGAATGTTACCCACAGTCTTGTGTTGGATCTTCGAAGTTTATTTAGCCACGTGTATGCAGAAGTACATACAAATTCAGTTATCAGTTATCGTAAATACTACAAAAATGCTGGTTTATAGCAACTCTCTAAACCAGCCCAGGGTCATCTCCTGGGCTCCAGTCACAGAACAGAGATTCCCTTCTGGGCTTCTGAACTTGACCATCCCTCAAAACCCTCAAACTCCACACGATCAAAATGGAATGTACTGTCACTTCTCTAATCCTGACTTACTATGCCTTTCTGACAGTAAACCTCCTCAGATGTTCTGTGCCATTGTACACATCACCACAGACTTCTCCCTTTCCAGCACCTTCCATATATCATTGATCACCATGTCCTACTCATTCCATTAGCATAACAGTAACTTGAATGTACTTGCTCCTACCTGAAGCACCATCTGTGCTCAATATATGGAAAAAGAAAAAAAAATTGAAAGGTAATATAAACTTTTATTGTAATCTCCTTCATACTTTTTTCCCTCTAGTTTAACATAAACTTGCTTGTTTTGAGAAAATGATGTTCCCAAACATCAGGCTGCTCACAAAAATAACCCTGGTATCAACTCTAGAAAACAAGTACTAAGACCATTGCACTAATTATTTTTCTAGAAGATGCATTTGACATGCCAATTCTCATTTGCAAAAATACATCTTAAGGCCGAGTGTGGTGGTGCATGCCTGTAATTCCAGCCCTCAGGAGGCTGAAGTGGGAGAACTGCTGGGAGTTCAAGGCCAACCTGGACTACATAGTGAGTTCCAGGCCAGCCAGGGATACGTAATGAGACTTTGTCTCAAAAAATCAAAAACCAAAACAACACAAAACAAAAAAATGGTTACATTTGTGTTGAACAGCCCCACACCATACTCTTATGCAGGGTATAACACACGTACTTCTAAATCAAAGTTGCTCTCAGGCACTAGGACTAAATTAGGTGGACTTTCCAGTTAGAGAAGCAACTACTGAAATCATGCATGAATGGAAAGATCTGTTATCCCTACACGATTGGAGATTATTCTGGAGACAGTTGATAAAAACTGTGCATCGTTTTTATTGTTAAGTGATAAAGTATCAAAATTAAAAGCCAAAATTACAGGGTGAGACTTAAAACTACTAGTAACGTCAAAGGAAGTGAAAATGGGACTAGTGCAGGGCAATACGGATTAACAAACACGAGAAGGACAGGATAGAAAGAACAGTGAGCGTGTGCTGAAGACACGGAGTTCTGACCTTGCAGAAGTCCCTAGGAAAAGAAACAATGGGGTAAGATTGCGCAGCCCCACTATGTGCTTGAGAGTCCTCCTCGCTGTTGGTGCTGTCTCTCACTTTCTTCTTCTCACCCCCTTTTTTCATGGTCCCTTAATTCCCTCCAGCTGGTCATCTCCCATCTTCATTATCATCATCTCCCACTGGTCCCCTCCTCAGCAAAGCCATCTGCACTCCTGGGACCCTGTCTTCACGTTTGCTTCATCTTTCTTCAGGGAGTTGCTACTCTGCTCCTCTTCTGACAAACCATTCTTTATCTCTACTTCTAGTTTTCTCTGTTCCTTTGCCATTTCCCCAGGCTTTCCAGGAAAGACCCCCCCCCCTTTTTTTTATCTGGGTCGGCTTCTTCTCAGTGGACTGAATGTTGTCTCCTTTCAACTTTCCAGACTTGGAAGATCTGTCCACTCTTAAAATAGAAATCACTTTTGCCCCTTTGCAAGGTGTTTCCCAGGGCTTAGAGGGCACTACAGCTGGAGCAATAGGAGGAGGAATGTACTGGGTAACTGCACCTCCTGTTGCAGGAATCCCATTGACAGTTGTAGTCTAAGCTGAACATGGTGGCACAGCCTGTAATCCCAGTGATTTGGGAGGCTGAGGGATAAGGATCGCAAGTTTGGGGCCAGAGGCTGCCTGCGTAACTTAGGAGACCCTGATTCAAAATAAAAAGTAAAAAATGGGTTAGTGATGTGGTAAAGCACTTGCAAAGCATGCATGAGGCTCTGGGGTCAACCCCCCAGTTCAGAAAGAAAAGAAAAGAAAGAAAAGAAAGAAAAGAAGAGAAGAGAAAGTCATGGTTCAAGTAAAAGAGAAACTAAGTGGAGAGGGCCAAGAAGGGTGTTTGGTGTGGAATCATTCCACTGTAGATGGGTTCACACCAGCTTTTTCTCGGTTCACTTTCAGATTCACAATCAGGCTACCATCTAACCTGGCCAGGAATTATCTGCCATCCTTTCCTGCTACAACAGCCATAGCGATTCTCTCATTAACAGACTGAACACAGGCAAAGTCCTCATGAACAGAGCAGCCGACAACTTTGCCATACTTCAAGAAGATTGCCTTTTCATCAGACTTTGTGGCCACATAGTGTTGAAATTCCTCATGAATACACGGGAGTCCAAGGAGCGAGTGTCTGTTTTGTTGCCTACATTGCTAGCCATTGCGTCTGACATTCCTTACAAAGCAAAAAATGTAGTGGAAGGCTAAAATAATCTCACTGAAGCAAAGTTCCAGTAACTTATATTTCAAATGATTTTTAAGCAAGAGGAAGGAGGGAGAGATTCTGTTCTGAAGCTGCTAGACCTGGGTTCTACACACGTCAACTGCTGCTTGAGATTGGCAGTGTGGCTGCAACTGCTCAGTTTTCATCTCTTCACAAAACGTGATGTTATTTTTTAATCTCCCATTTACTTTTTTCCTCACAACTGCTCATTTTGTCAATTTCAGCTCCTAAAGTGTTCAATCATCTTGCCGTTATTTACTTTGATTAACTGAGTCAGCCTTCTCACTTCTTTGCATCCAGTCTTGTTCCTTTCAAATCCACTCACCATCTAACTGTCGTCATGCAGACAACTGTCTAAATTTCTTAACGCCCCTCTTTCACTCCTCCTACCCCATAGTCAGGTGCTTGCCTGTTCGTACAGCCTTCTACCGTTCCATCCATGCAACTGCACACTCCAGCTCACTGAAATGATGAGAGTTCGGGAAAACAAGTAGTGACAACGTTGTATATGTTCGTGGGGTGGGGGTTGCAAGAGAATGGCAGGTCATAATGCTATAAGGCAGAGTTGTCTTACTTCTGAAGCTGGATTTAAATAAATAATTTCTTTATGAAATTGACAAACATTTTTGTTGTTGTTAGGTGCCCTCGAGTTGGGTCTGACTCATAATGACCATTATAGAGTTTTCAATGGCTGATTGTTTCAAGATTGTTTTTCAGGAGTGGGCTGCCACATCCTTCTCCCACTTTTGCAGTGCTGGGGATCAAACTCGGGTCCTGAGAGAATGCAGATCAGGCACTCTGTCAACTGAACTAATTGGGCGAGCAGTTTTATTTTTATTTTTAATTCATTTTTAAAATTTTTACTTTGTGTCAAGTCTAAGTTATACAGGCTGTCTCTGGCCTCAAACTTGAGATTCTCCTGCGTCAGCCTCCCATGTTGCTGAAATTATAGACGTGCGCCACAGCTCCTGTCTGGAGTGTAGTTTTAAACAGAAAGTAGAAATAGCATGTTATGGAGAGAAAAGCTCAGAACGGGGAGTCCGAAGCAGAATTTAGTTTTAATTTTGCTCTTTCCTATCTCTGTGAGTTTGGACATGTCACTGAACATATCTGGCATCAGATCTGGGCACAGTGGTGCCCAGCTACTCAGGAGGCTGAGAGAGGAGGCAGGAAGATGGCTTAAGCCCATGAGATCAAGGCAAGCCTGGACAACATAGCGAGACCCAGTCTCAAAACAAAACAAAGCAAAACAAAATAGTACAGCAATAACAACAAAGCAAGAATCTAAAACCCATCTCTGAACATCAGATGGCTCATCTGTAAAAGTGAAATGGGTATTTTACATTCACAAAAGTCCTTCATATGTATGATTCTATGAAAGAAAACCCAAAGTATGTTCCATATACTTTCAAGTTTGCCACTTAAAAATGTATGACAGAAACTGCAATGTCAGGAACTTTTGAGTTCATTCTCCAGTGTTTCTCTCAATACCTGGAGTTCAGTTCTTAACACAATCATTTCCTGGAATTCTGGGCCACCAGCAATACTGGTGGTTCTAGGGAGATAGAAACACACATATCTCAGCTACTATCTTTTCTAAGGCTTATTCTAGTCTCGTAAAAGCCTTAGGAAGCCTGCAGCCATAGCACTGTGGTGTCCGATCTCGTCAGATCTCTGAAGCTAAGCAGGGTAGGGCCTGGTTAATACTTGGATAGGAGACTGCCTGGGAATACCAGATACTGTAGGTAGGAGAAGGACCCAGAAACCCACTCCCAAAAATCAATCTGCCATTGACAACCCTATGAATAACAGAGAAGCATGACAATAGTATTTCCTCTGTTTTATATAGGGTCACTATGAGTCGGACACTAACTCAACAGCACTTAACAACAACAACCAAAACCCTACTAAATATATTCATTTTGAAATGCTCTCAATGTCTGTTCGCTGAGATCACATCATATTATAAGAAGTGGAAACAGAAAAAAGGTGACAGAATAAATTGGCAGTTCCATCAGCATGCAAGTCATTCACTGACACTTGCGCGAGTTGTGACCTTGTGAGTTCAGTATCACAGAATTCAGTGTTTCAAAGGGTCTCGTCAGCATACTGAAAATCAGCCCTACAATGTGAGTACACTGCCACCACGTGACAGTGACAGATATCAATAATTAAAGGCAAGGCTTCTTTGAAAGTTCAAAACTGCACTCTGTTCAGGGAAAGCACCGCCATATTCATCAAATGTACAACCATGAATTTCCACATGGATTAATATCATAAACAGATTCTTAAATTATTAAACATATACATCATATTTAGAAAGTGAGTTAGGGTAGTGGTTCTCAACTCTGGCTGCGTATTTAGAATCATCTAGGAAACTTTAAAAAATATACCACGGCCCAAACCTCCCTGCTAGAGATCCTGGAATTGATCTGTATGACTCTTATCTACCAGAATGTGTTTCTGATTGGTTTTTTGACAAGGGGCAGGTGAAGTAGAGAGTGTTCTTTGCTCTTAAAGCGATCACATCAGAATTAATGGAGAGATTTGGGACAAAATACTGTGACTACTTCTTGGTCCTTCATTCATTTATGCATATAGCTATACATATAGCTCTGTGTCAAAGGGTGTAGAGAAGACAAAGATACTTGATTCCTATTAACAACTCCACTGGCCACAGACCTCTTTATAAAGTGCCTTAGAAAATTTAAAGAGGGTAGTCAGGCACGGTGGCACATGCCTGTAATCCCAGCAGCTGGGGAGGCCGGAGGTAGGAGGATTGCAAGTTTGAGACCAGAGGTAGTCTGCATAATTTAGAAGGACCTTGTCTGAAGAAAGTAAAAACATGGGCTGGGCATGCAACTCAGTGGTCCAGCACTTGCAAAGCATGCAAGCATGAAGCCCTGGGTTCAACCCCCAGTACCCCAAAATAAATAAATAAATAAATAAACAAACAAACTTAAAGAGGACTTTATAATAGAATAGAACATTCTGATTAGGAAAAAAAGCTGCAAAAGAAGGTAGCACACTATTTAAAATACTCTGAATTTAAAAAATTAACTTTTTATTGAAGTATAATATATTGAAGAGCACACAAGTTATAAGTATATATCTGAATGAGTTGTCACTAGGAATAGAACCGTTTACTTATTTCCTGCTCACAGACAACACTCTCCTGACTTCTAACATTACAGAATCATTTTGTCTATTTATAAATTTTATATAAATGGCATCAAATGGTTATGTATTTCGTATTCTTTTTGTCTGGCTGCTTTTGCTCAACACTGTGAGAGTTATCCATGCCATCAGGTATATCAATAGCTTAATTATTTTTTAGTTTTCTATAATATTCCACTAGATGAAAACCACAATCATGTACCTGGGAGCTGAGGATATAACTAAGGTAGGCATTGCATTCTCAGGCCTTTCAAATGATAGCACTTTGGTAGTTGTAATAGAATCTTGTTGTGGTTTTAATTCCTATTTCTAATAGATAATGAAGTTGTGTTTTTCCCTCCACTCAGGGAGTTTCTTTGGTGAAGTGTCTAACTCTCATATCTATTTTTTAAAAATCAGATTGCCATTTGTCTTATGCTTCAAAAAATAGGGACAAAAATAATATTGATGACTCTAGAGGACAAAGCCAGATTCCTACCTGCATCCCAAATCTGGAATAGGAACTGGGAGATGGAAAATAGCCTAAAGTCTTTCTTAAAACAAAAAGAAAATTTCCTTCAAGAGTGCAGCAGTGGCTAGTCAGACAAAGGGATGGAGTTGCCAGTAATTCTTGCCTGGACTACTGACAGGAGTGGGCCCTCATACAGACCCTGAAAACAGATACACCTACAAAGGTCAACTACTCTTTCCCTGTGTCCAGCCCCTCCTCCCTCCTTCTCACACAGAGTAAGCCCTTGCTGCACACTTGTGGCCAGGAGAGCTCCGAAGGTGCTGAAATAACATGCCAAGTGGTTGATTTCCTTACCTAGTGCTAACCTGTAAGGATGGGAGCTGAACTGAGCACCCACAAGCAGAGGACAGGCAGGCAAGAAAACCAAGAAAGGCAGCACAGATCTTGCTTACCGAAGCTGAAAGTGCTTCATTTTGGTGACCAGCAGTTTGTAGTGGGCACCAAGTGGTGCCATGGATGCCACATCTACAAAGATCAGTTGCTCCAAAGGTCCCGTTTCATTGGTTGCTTTTGAGGGACACAAGGTGCGGCTGACTTCCTGGTAGTTGTAGCTCCTCTGATACCTGTTGCAGGGATGAGGACAACATCAGCACGAAGAAGAAAAAGACTAGTGAACAAGCAAGGGGAGAAACCTGCCTCATTGTACTTCTCTCCAAATTTACTTTTGAGTCCTTAGGTTTGAAGTTTCAGACTGGACGTTTTGATAGTCATGTTAGAACGTGGGTTGTTGGCACTAGTTTGTGTGACATAGTGACAGGGACATTAGGACTGGTCTTTCCTCACCAGTTCACTTAGCAGTGTCTGCCTTACACCATGCCACTCTTCTTAGTGAGGAAAACATATCAAATTTTGAGGGGACACTGTCCTGATGAAACCACCAGTTGATTCCATTTTTCTCTTCAAACTCATGCTAAAATGGGGAGTAAAGAAAGCCCGTGATCCAAACTAAAGCTATCAGAGTCAGTAGTTAAGTCCTCAAATTCCTGAACCCTTTAAAATGATATAATACCTAGGTGCCCATTTCTGTATGTCTTCTGGGCTTTTTCTTATAAGTGCTATGGTGCCTTATATAACTCTTCCTTGTAAAAAATAGGAACTCCATGAAGGCAGAGACTTTGTTGTTTTTCCACTGTGGTATCCTCTGCACCTACCACTTTGCAGTGCTCTATAAACACTAGGGAATGAATAATGTACACATGCTGGACATCTTAAAGCATGGGCTTGGTGTTGCTTGTTTATGTTTTGCTGGCTTTAGCCCATTAAATGCTGATTGGATGACCTACTTTCCGACCAAGAGCAACAGAACATTATGGTAGACTTTAAAGTGGTGTAAGTTCTTCCAGGTGTGGATAATCTAGGTAGAATGCTTGCCTGAAATTTAAGGGGACAGAAATTGAACACAGCTGAATAGGTTGGGATATACATCATGACCACTGTTTGTACTTGTTGTTGTTGTTGTTGTTGTTAGGTGCTCTCGAGTCAGTGCCCGACTCATAGTGACCCTATGTACAATAGGCAACACAGTATTGTTAGTGCTTCTCTGCTATTCATAGGGTTTTCAATGGCTGATTGTTTCTTGGAAGTGGGTTGCCAGGTCCTTCTTCTAACCCTACAGCACCTGGTGTTCCCAGGCAGTCTCCTATCCAAACACTAACCAGGTCTGACCCTGCTTAGCTTCCGAGATCTGATGGGATTGGATGCCACAGTGGTATGGCTGCAGGCTGTTTGTACTTAGCAGCATAATATCTCAGTATTCCCATGTCTGATTTCTCTTTTCACCAGGGAAAACCCAGCTAAGGCCTAGGATATGGAAGGAAACCAAGTGCAGTGAATATCACTTACAGTCCTTGGAAGAGCAGAGGCACCTGCCAGGACAGCACCTCTTTCTGCTGGCGGACCACAACAAGCACCGGGTAGTCGATGTTCTCGGATGAACTGTTCACGTACACCCGCACTGCGGTCACCTGTGTGGCAGGGCAGAGAGAAGTCATACAAACCACACACACACACACACACACACACCAGACCAAAGCTGCCACCGGAGGGTCAGGGAAACTAATCTCTGACATTTGCTTCTCATGATAGGGAATTCAAACTCCCCAGTTGTTTTTCCTCATTCATACTGTAGCCGGAGTGGGTCTCTACCTTGACTGCATATTGAAATCAACCCAAAGAATCCATAAAAACTAAATCCTGGATCCAAGTTGCCAAAATTCTGGTTCAATTGGTCCTGAGTAAGGCCACATTATGGAGTCTTCAAACAGCAAGGTGAGGAATTTGAACTGAGTAGTCAACCCAAGGTTTTGAGAATAAGGCCAGAATAGAAAAAGAAAGATATTGATGTGCTTTTCTTCTTATTCAAATATAAATACAAAAGATACAAATATCTATAACTTCCCCACAATACTCTACAAGACTCTTGTTTACTTGAAACTTTACTTTTGCTTGATAAATCATTCTATGTTTCAAACCAAAATGTTGTAGCTATGTTTTATTTCGGCCTAACAGATGGTCTGTTGTTCCCACTATCAAATCATGAAGGTTCCCAGGAGCAGATACCACAAGGGCTAAGTTTTTCTCTTTGCTACAGGTCCAAAGTAATCCTTGACACAAAAGCCCTGATTTAACCCTATGATGGCTGTTTTAAAGATAAGAATCTGTACTTTGGCCCTGGAGATAGATGGTTTTGGTGTTTTCTTTCAATTTTTATAATATCATAGGCCATATGGAAGAGAAGAAAATAGAAGAAAGGCAACATTAAAAAAAGCAAAAGGAAAGTTTGGTCTTCTGCATGAGATTCTTTCTTCCTCTACTGTCTTAGAGTTCTCTTAAAAACTCCTTAATATAGTGGAAAGAAAATCAGATGAGAAAATCTGCAATTAAACCCTGAGGATCTATCACACATTTGAAATGGAAACTGAGGAAATGATGGCATCATATATTGCCACTTAGCTCTCGGTATTATTCTCCTTGGTCAAGTTACTGCTTTGCTTTTTTACTGTTAGCACAGCCAACAGTAATTTATTAATTTGATAAGAAGCACTTGCTCATGAAGGAAGAATTTCCTGTGCCTACACTCTGTGTGTTGCCATGGAAATTATGCTGCAGGGGAAAATTGCCAAGACCATACCTCCAAAGCAGGTCTTGTTCCTAAGCTCTGCATGTTCCACACACACCTCAAACTCAGTGTGTGTAAATGGAGTCTATAATTCCCTCCACTCCTAACTTGAATTTCCTCTGAAGTCCTTTGACTGACAAATGGTTTTGCCTTGCAGTCATTCATCTAAGCCTGAAACCTGGCAGTCATCCTTGATTCCTACTTCTTTGGCTTCTTCAATCAGTAGTTCTATTGCTTCTAACGCCTTCATGCAGTCCATTCCCAGGGACTGCTTCCCCTTCCAAGGACACTCAGTTCAGTCCTTCAATCCTTCACCCTTCTTGTAGCTGCCTATATAGTCTTCCTATTACCAGGGCTGTGCCTCCTATGATGCCAAGTTCACCTATCACTCCCCTGAGGAAAAGAACTTTAGTAGCTCTAAAAAATTTTCAGATTTACCCCAAAGTGACAAGAATACTGGAATGAACAGTCATGTAGTTTTAATAGTTATTAACAATATATTCTATTTCACATGTACCTCCCATTCCCACGTTCCCCTCACTAGATTATTTTGGAGTACACACAAAAGATCTTGTCATTTAATCTGTACATAGTTTAATCTGTATCTCTAGAGATAAAGCCTTCTCTCTTAAAGCCTAAACAGTATTATCTCAATAAAATAGTTGATTCTTAAAAATTACCTACTATCTACTCCAATGTTTGGAGTTTTTCGATCCTTTTAGAGACAGTGTTTTCTCAGTTTCTTTTTTTAAAAATTGGGTATAAGTGAGATCCACACATTTCATTTGGTTCAATTGTCTTTCTTATAATCTGAAAGGTACATCTCCTTCCTTTTGGGAGGTATTTGTTTATTAAAGAAAGCAGCTCACAAAACAGCAGTACAAATCTGAAGAACTCACATTCTGGACCTTGCTGACTGCACCCTGGGGGATCACTGACCAGGTTCCTTTGTCTCTTGTGTTTTCTGTAAACTTGATAGTCAAATATGGAGACTTGATTGGATTCAACCAATCAAATTTCTCACTCTATTTCCTCAATTTTGAGCCATGGTCAAGAAGTTTCACCACTCCTGGTTACTTTTAGTATCTTTTGGCTTCATTTAAAAAAAAATAAATCTCTAGTCCCTTTGCAATCAGTACGGATATATGATATGAGGAATATTTAAATTTTATCTCTTTTTTGTGTGTCTCTTCAATTATCCTAACACCACAATTAAAAAGTTCATCTTTTCTCCACATAGAAGAGCCCACAAGGCTCTTCTTGATCTTTTCCCTACCTTCCTCTTCACTTTCTCTGCTTGCCAAACCCCCACAGTCTTGTCATGCCCAGTTACTCACCATTTCTCAAAAGAGCTATGTCTCCAATGGTGACTGGTCTGTGGGCCTGTGATCCTTAAAGCCCTTCTTTGGGATTCTTCACTGGATTCCCTGCACTACCCATTAAGTGAGTGCCTCTCACACGGAGGCCTTGTGTGGCCTATGATTACCTATGATAGTTTTACACCACGTGGCATCTTAAAGGGCTGGGATTTAGCTCAGTTGGTAGAGCGCTGCGCTGCAGTCTCTGAGGACCCGAGTTCAGTTCCCAGCACCGCAAAAATGGGAGAAGGGCCAGCAATCCACTCCCAATGCAATCCCGAAACAGTCAGCCACTGAAAACCCTATGAGGGTCACTATGAGTTGGATACCAACTCGACGGCACCTAACTAGCATCTTAAAAATGTAGCCAGATTTATAATTTTTTCTAGGTCATTTCCTCCATCTTTTAAAATTAAAATATAATTCACACACCACACAATTCACTCTTTTAAAATATATGACTTAAGCTGGGCACAGTGGCTCATGTTTGTAATCCCAGTAACTCGGGAGGTGGAGGCAGAAGGATTGCAGGTCAAGGCCAAAGTAACCTGTGTAAGTTGGTGAGACTGTCTCAAGACAAAAAATAAAAAAATGGACTGGGGGTACAGCCCATTAGTAGAGCACTTGCAAATGTGCGAGGCCCTCGGTTTAGTCCCCTGGTACCACATAAATAAATAAATAAATAAATAAATAAATAAATAAATAAATAAAATGTATGATTCAGTAGTTTATTGGACATCCACAGTTGTGGAACCATCACCACTATTTAAGTCTAAAACATTTTCTTCACCCCAAAAAGAAACCCTGTGCCCATTAGCAGGAACTCTTACTCCTTCCTTCCCCCAGTCACTGGCAACCACTAATCTAACAATTGTGTTTCTATGGATTTGCCTATTCTGGATATTTCATATAAAAGAAATAATACAATATATGCCCTTTTGGCTTATTTAACTAAGCCAAGTATTTTCTAGGGTCTTCTATGTTACAGTATATATCAGTGCTTTACTCCTTTTTCTTGTTAAATACTATCCCATTGCATGAATATACCACATTCTATTTATCCATTCTTCAGCTGATGGACATTTGGGTTGTTTCCATTTTGGGGCTACTTACAAACAATGCTGCTATGAATATTTGTATAGAAGTGTAGTGTGAATATATGTTTTCAGTTCTTTTGGGTATATACCCATGAGTGCAATTGCCAGGGGACACGCCAACTCTATGTTCAACATTTTGAAGAACTGCCAAAACATTTTCCAAAGAAGTGTGTCATTTTATATTCTAGTAATTTAAATAACCAGCAATGTATAAGGGTTCCAGTTCCTCTACATCCTTGTCAACACTTGTTACTGTCTGTCTTTTTGATTATAGCCATCTTAGTGGATGTGAAGCTGTACCTCATTTTGGACCATACAGTATTTTATTTGTTTGCTTGTTTGTTTTTTGAGGTAGGGATTTACTATGTAGCCCAGGCTGTCCTCAAACTTACAATCCTCCTGCCTCAGGCTCTTGAGTGCCTAAGATTACAGGCATGCACCAAACATACAAGCTACATTACTTTAACTGTTAATTTAGCCACTTGGCTATTCTAGGAAGCTGAAAATTTCATTTCTGGCTGGCAGAATGAATTATCTTAGAAGTCGTCTCATTTTTGAGCTTGTAATGCAACTTCAAAATGCATTATGCAGTATGTTTTTTGTTTTGCTTTGCCTTGCTTGCAGTACCAGGCTGAACCCAGGGCCTTATGCATGCTAGGCAAGTGCTCCATCACGGAGCTGCCCTCTCAGCCCCCCTTTATTTATTTTTGAAATTTGTTGTTAGGTGCCTTCAAGTCAGGTCTGACTCATTAGTGACCCTAGGTACAATAGAATGAAATACTCCCTGACACTGTGCCATGCCCGGTACTGTGTCAATGGTTCTCTGCTATTCATAGGGCTTTCAAAGGCAAACTATTTCAGGATTGCTTCAGAAGTGGGCTCCAAGGTCCTTCTCCTATTTTTGCGGTGCTGGGGATTGAACTGAGGGCCTCAGAGCATGCAGGGCAGCTCTCTACCAAGTGAGATATATCCCTAAATTGTGCATGCTAGCCACAGTGCCTAACCTGCCTGTGTTTTTAGAGAATGTTTTAGTTTGGCTTAAATCTACAGCAGTCAGAACCAAGGAAGCTGTGAAATAGACAAGCTTCAAGTTTAGCATGTCTGCATCCCTTCTATTCCCTTACGATGCAACGGCCTTTGCCCTTGGCAGGTACTTAGTGCCAAAGAGGATTGCCTTTGATTTCTCTTTTTTGACACTTTGAGCTAAGGTGATGATCTAAGATGGATCTAGCAATTCAGATCCTTCAAAACAACCCTCCTGAATTTCTGATTCAGCTGATCAAGAATAGAACTTAAAACTGCATGGCTTTAGCAAGCATTCTGGGGCCTTCTGAAGTACCTGGTTTGGGCCCTACCCTTTGGGAAGTACTGTTCCAAAAAGATCTAATGGATGACTCCATTTGTCAGTAACTGGGCAAGTTATTACAACATGCCAACCCACGACATCCCCAATGTTCTAGCACATCTAGAAGCTGCTGTTTGTTGGGGCTGAAACTAGGCTGGCAGAACAGATGCCTTATTGTCACATTTAGCCCCACTCCACTGTTCATCTCCACACCCTAATTTTATTCCTGATCTGGCTGTTATAATCTACTTACTTTTTATTATTTAATAATGATCTTACTAGTAATAAAAATAAACTCAGAGATATTGGTATAATAAATTGCAAACACACACACATTATATTGAAGTAGGAGATAGAAGACATCGGGCAGTTTTTCAAGATGGACAGATAATGTACTACCCCCAGGAAAGGACAAAGAGCCCTGTTCAAAATTTGCTCTGTCTTTCCAAAAGCTAATGTGCAGCTAAGAAAATTGGATTACATTTGCAGCAGTGAAGTAAGCCATGTAAAGGCAAAACTAAATGAAGGACAGGGTATTGACCATGCTTAGTGGACTCTGACATCTTATAATAGACCACTCTTAAGAGCTAAGATTTTTTCTTCTGTTCCTTCTCCCTGATGTTATGACCACAAAAGTGCTTTTATTACATAGGTCTTGTTTCATCATATGTTTACCACAAGCAGGACATCACATTATAGCTAAGAGAAAATTATTTAAGTACTTCCATCTCTGATATTATCTAGATCACAATTATGAAAGGTCTTAAAGCTTAGAGACTCTCTTTTTAACCTTTTAGAACATGTCAGTAGGGAAAACACCAAAATTATGCAGATAAAGGATGAAAATGATTTTAATTCAAAATCTAGTTTATCTTTGCCAAAGTAATGTGACTGCAGCCTCTATTACTTAGAACATCAGATTAAGACTCAGAGATTATTTGTTTTATTAAGCATTGTTAAGCATACCAGTATTTCCCTGTATGATCTTGAAAAACAGACTCCACTTGTAAGACAGCTACAAAAGTTATTTGCTGATGGTCCTTTTGCTAATGTGTAACTGTTTTACAAACTCTGTTGTGTTCTGCAGGAGCTTAGATCTTTCCTTCCTGGATCTTCTTTTTTTCCCCCAAGATAGGGAGGTTGAATCCAGGGCCTTGTGCATGCTAGGCAAGTGCTCTACCTGAGATGCACCCCAGCCCCTTTCTAATTTTTTTGTGTTTTTGAGACAGTGTCTTGCTAAGTTTCACAGGCTGCCTCTGGCCTCAAACTTGTGATTCTCCTGCTTCAGCCTCCTGAGTTGCTGGGATTACAGGTGTGTGCCATAGTATCTGGCTTTCTCTTTCCCTTTCCTCCCATGCTCTAAAATATCATTCATTAAATATTTGTTGAGGGTTGACCCTGACTCAGAAGCTGTGGGAGGTGATGGTATATACTAAAGGCAACCCTCCCCTAGCAGAGGAGTGTGATCTAGTCAGAAAGACAAATTGGAAATCCACCAATAACAGCACAATGTGATGCATACTACGTGAGCATGTATTATTGCACACAGAGGACAAAGTGTCTATCCTTATGGGGAGTCAGGGAAAGCAACATGGATGCTGGTCAGTCATCACTTCAGTTAATGAAGTTGGGCTCTGCCACTCAGGTCCTGCCATTGCCTGATTGGTGCATAAGACTTTGGATTATCGTACTAAAAATCTTCTATCTGGGAAGGTACTCGGGGAGATCATCCGTCCAACTCTCCCATTTACAGGTTTGGAGCCCAAGTCACAGAGGTGATGCAACTTCTCCAAATATACTCAGTTAAAAAAGAATCTCAACCACTTCCTGTGTTCCAGCCTTCACACAATGCTTGGTCAGAATATGCTGTCATCCATATTTTGAATCCTTGGCTCCATGGACACCACTGTGTATCTTCTGTTATTCTACTAGAAAATCAAGAAGCTATAAAAGCACCGTTAATGAAGAGAAGAGACAAACCACAGACTAGGAGAAGTTATGTGTACATTGTTAACAGACAAAAGCTGAGGAAAAGATCTGGGTGAGGGTGAACAGAGAACTGGAATTGTCTCTTTATGTCTTAAACTGAGTCTTAGGTACAGAGGAGTCTGTTACACTATTTTCTATACTTGTTTATTTGTCTAAAGTGTTTCATAATAATGAAAAGAAGCCTGATGTGCTGGCCTTCATGTTTGCCCACTGTAGAGCAACAGCCCTCATGTTATACAGGCTTCTTCTTATGCAGAGAAATGGCAAATGGGCACTCCTCAAAACATTCTCTTTGCTTCTACTCTAGTGTTTGACCTGCTTATGCTAATTTTATTAGTTAGTCTCTCTCTCTCTCTCTCTCTCTTTCTTAAACAGAAACTGTATTTCAAGATGTCATGTTAAAGAAACACTATTAGCTGCCTCTGTTTGTCTCAGCCAGTTGCAGAGCTTTGCACTGTCTTTGGTCTAATTAATATAACTCATTTCTCCTTTGCTCTACTCTAGAAAAGAAACATGATCAGGAAACCTGCATGAACATCACTGAAGAGTAATGTGGTAGCCTGGATTCCATGTCATTATGTTAGCTTCCTAGGATGGCCACACCAAAGTATCAAAAACTAGGTGGCTTAAAAGAAGAGAAATGTATTCTTTGTCATTTCTGTAGGGCAGAAGACTAGAATCAAGTTGCCAGCAGGGCCTTGCACCCTCTGAGACTCTGGTTAGAATCCTTCCTTGCCTCTTCCTAGTTTCTGGTGGTCGTGATGACCTTGGCACCTCTTGGTGTGCAGCTATATTCATCCTTTCTTCACCTCTTGTTGTCACATGGCACTCTCTCCGTGTGTCTCTGTCTTCACATGCTATTCTCCTCTGTGTCCAAATTTCCCTCTTCTCCTAAGGATTCCAGCTATAATGGGTTGAGACCCACCCTAATAACCTCATCTTAACATGATCACATCTGCAAAGACTCCACTCCCAAATAGGATCAAATTCCCAGGTTCCAGGGGTTAGGATCTCAACATATATTTCTGAGACAATAAGTCAACCCATCACATTGTTTGTAGGATTTTAAAGCAATAAATAATTCTTCCAAACTCTATCTTTCCTTGACTGTCAATTTGCCCTTACTTGCCTTTAAAATAAATTAATGTGGATGCTGGGCCTGCACCATCCCTGAGTAGACAAAGACAGGTAGGCCATCTGTATGACCTTAACTTTGCTTGATTTGCAAACTTAACTTGAGCTATTTCCTGTAAATGCCATATTAAACAAAAATGAAACTTAAGACTAGCCAATCAAAAGCTGTAAACTAAGAAATAATGAGAGACTTTCCAGCAGGAAGGACCAGACAAGGATATTATATAGCTATAGCCAATCAAATATTTCTTAACTCCACATTTTCACTATCAAAGGCTTCCCCTTGCAAACTTTTGGCTGATCCCTGGAACCACTTCTGGTTTGGAGCTGCACAATTAATGAAATGTCATTTGCTCCAATAAATGCTTTAAAAAATTTTTTTTACTGTACCTCAGTTTATCTTACAACATTGCCAAGATCTTTGTGAGCTTGTGCATCACAGCTGGTTGAGTGAAGGTGGACTTCTGGGAGAGTCCATATGTGACTGGCATGTGAAAACAGCCATTGCTGAGCAAAGCTGCCCTCAGTCCTGGATCCCTTTCTTATTAGAGGCCAGATTAAATGAAGTTCTTATTAAATGAAGCATTTAGGTAGAGTGTCATGGCACATGTCTTTAATCCCAGCAACTCTGGAGGCTGAGGCAGGAGGATTGCAAGTAGTTGGAGGCCAGAGGCAGCCTGTGCAATTTAGCAAGACCCTGTCTCAAAAAAAACCAAAAACAACAACAAAAACAACAACAACAACAACAAAAAAACAGGGCCTGTGGATGCAGCTCAGTGGTAGAACATTTGCCCAGCCTGTGCAAGGTCCTGAGTTCAGTCCCAAGCAATACACACACACACACACACACACACACACACACACACGCACGCACGCACGCACGCACGCACGCACACAGCATTTTATGCCAACCTTTCCATAACTCCTACAGGGAGCTGAGTTGCTCCCATCATAGGTTATACTTAAACATTAAAATAATTATTGTGACTACTATTAATGTGACTGTTTAAAATTCCCTCAGGCTCACTCAGCCTTGGAAAACTATCTTCTGTACACTTATGCCACAATGAAGAAAGATAGGCAGACGTGGATTTTACTGCTGACACTACCACCTTCGTCAGGTGGAGGAGAGGGCAGGGCTGTCTCACCCACGCTTTGTTGGAACAGTGCTTTTCCACTTCCACCCATTCATCACTCAATCAGTTATTTAGTGTCTGTTGCCCCTGTGTGGAAACACACTTATAAGCCAAATCACCCCTGGCCAAGAAGAAGGCCAAACAGTCCATCTCAAGTGGGATATTAATTTCTTTTTACAGCTTGGCCTCCAGAAACAGCTTGTTTATCTCATTGAAAAGAGCACTTTACCCCCTTGGGAACTATTTTTTCCTTTCACTTTCAGATTCTTAAAATTTTGTATTCAGAGCATTTTTCTAAGAAAAGTGCTTTATAGACCTTACCTCACCAATTTCATTATGCCAACAATAATCTAGGCACAGATACATTTGTATAAGCCTTCATCTTTTGATTTATAATCTAAATTTTATATTAAAAACTTCACTTCCAGTACAAACAAGGGAAACTATTGAAAAGATGTATAATCATGAGCAGGCTGGGAATACAGAACAATACACAGGCTCTAGCTGCTTCCAGATGAACTTTGTTCATTCAATAAATATTTGACTCCTTATCCTGTACCAGGCATTGCTCTGGACACAGGAGATAAGTCAGTCAGCAGTGTAGACATAGTTACTTTCTTGATGGAGATCAGAGGTTTGCATGAAGGATGCTAATTAAACATGCCATTGCATTAGCTTTCAAGTTTCTGTGCAAGTGTGCAGCTTAGAATTTTGGGGAGGGGAATATTTTCCTAAAGGATGAGTAAGAATTAACCAGAAAAATGAGGGGAAGACAGTAAGAAACATGACCAAATAAAGGGAATAGTGTTGTAGACACATGTAAGAGCGAGAAGAGAGAAAGGGTGAGAACCATGTCTGAAGAATTAAGAGAAAATCCATTTGCTGGAGCATGAGGTACCTGCAGGGTCCCTATTGTCTTGAGGAGTGCTATAAGTCATGTTAGGAAGGCTGGGGCTTTTTTCCAAGGACCACAGAAAATCTTTGGGATGTTTTAGTGCCACCCCCTTTTGCCACAGTCTTCTCGGGAAGCCCAGTGTTGCCTCTATTGCTGCTCAACAGTTGCTTTGTTACATGATTGGTTCCCAGGTCAAGGTCTAAGGAAAGTAGGTCTCACTGGCAGCACCGAGGCACATGCCTGAGCCCAAGCTTGGTGGTGAGTGAAGGGGGGATGAGAAAGCTCTTCCATGGAAGAGCTTCTACCTCCAGTGGAGACTCCTAAGACGGGAGTTCCCCCAACACATAGGAATGGGATTCAGATGACGGGTGGTCAAAACATGGCTAGCTCCTCTACACTTGGGACCTCTCCACATGACTGTCCTACAGAGCAGGTCCTCCAAGGTGCACACCTCGGAAAATGCTGCCTGGGTATTTTTAACAGGAACTGGTGTCAAGACAGGTATGTCCAATCCCAGTGACTCAGGAGGCAGAGGCAGGAGGATCGCATATTTGAGACCAGAAGCAGTCTACATAATTTAGTGAGACCTTGTCTCAAAAAGTGGAAAAAAAAAAAAAAAAAAAGGGCCGGGAGTGCAGCTCAGTGGTACAGCACTCCCAAAGCATGCAAGTGTGAGGTTCTGGGTTCAAACTCCAGTACCAGGAAAAAAAAAAAAAAGACAGGTATATCCAGAAGGCTCTAAGCTACTGTGGGCTGCCTTTGCTTTGAGCGCCAACAGCTCCCTGTCTCCTGTCTTGCCAGCGCCTCTCACAGCTTTGTGTTTCTCAGTCCCACTGGCTTCCCTCTGGCTTTGGCATCTCCAGGCTCAGGTCCTGGGTGACAGCCAGCAGCTCATGCTGGCTCACCGTCCTCTCAGGTAGCTGAGTCCACTCATGTGTGTGTGACTCCTTTTCCTTTCTTTATCATTCCTGTCCTCTTCTATCTTTTGCCCAGTCCCCTTCTGTGAGGGGACAAAGGAGGTAAAAAGAAACTATTTTATGGTTTGAAGCCAAACTCAAGGATTGTCTCCTTGGATTTCACCTATATACTGACTGATTGCACTGTTGGCAAGTTCCTTCCAGAGCTATTCTGAGGCCTACTTAATTAATGCTCTGGAGATGGAAAAGCACTAGAAAATTATTGTTATGATTATAAGAGTTATGATATGACACTTTCCAGCTATTTATTTCTGTAGTAGAATTTATAGCCTGACAGGTGCCATTTATAACTTTAAATTAGCATTTGTCAGAGTGTGAATTACCTAAGGAAACTGCTTTCTAAACGAGACAAAACTAATCATCTACAAACAGCCTCCTCTTCAAAGTCTTCAAAGACAGTTTCTTGAGACAAACAAAGAGGATTTACGCAGGCCACATGTAAGAGAGCAAGCCATTCCTAGCTATGTAGTGACATTGTAGCAGAGGTGACATATTCTCCTTGATTTCTTCTCTGATGCTCATCTTTAAGTGGGCATAGATAGGCTGGGCATGGTGGCACACACCTGTAATCCCAGCGACTCGAGAGACAAAGACAGGAGTATCAGGTGCAGTCTGAGTAACTTAGTGAGACCCTGTCTCAAAAAGTAAAAAATGGCCTGGGGGTGCAGCCCAGTAATAGAGCACTTGCAAAGCATGCATGAAGCCCCTAGGTTCAATCTCCCAGGACCACAATAAATAAATAGGCAGATAGAAGGTTGCAGCACCTCAACTTTCTTTCTTGCCACATCTTCATCTCTGCCTATATCTGAGTCCATGTACCTGTTTCCCAACAAATGTCCTGGCTTGAGCTCATCCGATGAGGACTTTTGGTAGGGTTTGTTTTAGGGCTAGGCAGCATCCAAAACCATGGCATTCCTGGAGAAACCTCCCCTACTCCACCTCACTGTGTGAGTTTTATGGGAGGCATGGCTGCCTATGGATGCCAAAAGGGCAGATGTGTGACCCATAGTCACATAGTAGTTGGATGCAGCCAGTTGGCACTTTCAGTTTAGTAAATGGTACAAAGAGGAAGGGAGAGTTTAGAATTCACTGGTGATGGTGGCAACAATGGGGTATATGGCAACACCCATATCTAATGACCATGGAGGCCTTGGTGAGTGCGCCAAGCTAAGCCTTCCTGCTGCATGACCGCTGCTAGAATTCCTGACAGCCTGGCCTCCCTTGGGCTCCAAATGTTGCCTGGGCCTGGTAACTCAGGTTTGTGACTCACTGGATACCCTTCTGATAAATTCTGTGTATGTTAGGCAGTTGATTTCTGTTATTTGGAGCCACGAACCTTGCTGGTGCCCCTGTCCTCTCTCCTTCCCTGTCCATTTCCCTCACATCCCACAGCCATTTTGGAACCACACTGTCCACACATCTCCCCAAGCCCTCTGCACACCTATACTTTATCATGATTTGTCTGTCTCCTTCTCCTCAACTGTTATCCCTTTGTTGCTCAGATAAACATTGTTTCGGTTCTGAAAACCTATTATTCTTCCTCCCTGGTGAAGGTTGTGTGAAAAAAGAGGGAAGACAAATCTAAGATTCTTTTAGCAAGGAGGGGAGAAGAATAAAATAAAACTATGAGCATTCCCATGTTAACTGTTTGCCCTATAACAAATGCTCCCAGTTAGGGGGTTAATTACAATAGTGGTGAGTCATTTTGTCCACAACAGGGTAGTTAATCTGTCCACAACAGGGACAGAAACAGTCAGTCCTGTTTTTCATGGCCTTATCTTCGTGACTGCTTCGTGGGGATCCAGAAATACCAGTTCTTAGGAATGATACTGTCCGGAACGAACAGAAAGGTTAACTGCTTGGGGCTGGAGGCCTCCATGCCTTGATGAAAATAAAGCCTGAAAGGGCTGAACACTGCCCCTCTGGGATCCAGAGCAGCCAGCATAAGATCTTGACTGGTGGTGGCTGTGGTTCTGCTGTGCTTGCTTGAGATACAGAGACCAGTGGATGTCTGGACAATTAACGGCGGGGTGGGGTCTTGGGGAACAAAACCCAAAACTCTCATTTCACTTTTCAGTAATTATAAAGGAGTCAGACATGAAGTTCTTAAATTCCATACTCAAAAGACATGACTGTGACAGTGTAGCCACAGTACTTTGAAGTCATTTTTTATTGTTGTCAAGCATAACAGATGTGTTCTTGTGGGAGGGAGAATGATTTAGTAGAAATATTCTGAGAAAATATCCTTAAGAACCTGAATTACATTGTTGGATTTGCTTCAAACTAGTTACATCCTTTCTGTTTGTTTGTTTTTGTTTTTGTCTTTCTGAGACAGTGTCTTCCTATGTAGCTCAGCCTGGCCTTGACCACAGGATCCTCCTGCCTCAGTCTGCTGAGTGTTGGGATTATAGGTGTGTTTGACTGCGCTCAGCTCATGATTTTGGTTAAGGAATTATTTTGCTGACTTTTAGTTCTCTAGAGAAGAGATCAGGTGATTTAAAAGGTGCTTTGAGCTCTTAAGTTTAGAACCCAATCACCTCTTCTTATGATTTCAAAGGATATTTTATGTAAGTTTTTTTTAAGTGGTGGAAAAAAGGAGAGAAGAAGGTCTCAAACGCAAACTCAATTACATTTCTGAAGCTAAATGGACTTGACAATCATGCTGATTTGAGTAAAGGAAATAATAACACATGAGATTATCACAAATACTGACTGTCCAAATAAAATGTGCTTTTCATCCTCCACCACTAGTATTATTAAAACACCATTGTAAAACTTTGATCATTGGAGACCAGCTCACTACTAACTGAGATTATTCATTATGGTTCTGAATAAAGAAGTAAGGAACAATACTTACTACTTTGATGAATAAAACAGACTATTTTTGCCATAAGCAAAGCCCCAAACAACCAGAGGAGATCACATCCATAGAAGACAGGGAATCTTGATGGGCTGAACCATGTTTATAATTGAAAGTCAAAAAGGATGAGAGATATACAGAGACATAATATACCTAGGAAAAAGGAGAGGCAAGAACATGGTAGAGATTACAGGTGATGGCAACAGAAAAGAAGCTTAGGATAGTGATAAGAACTCAGAGCACCAAGTGTGGAGCTGCTTCCAAGGCAGCTGGTCCAAGGCAGGCTGTAAATGCAAACACATCCGCAGTACTGTAACTCTGAAAATGTAGGGAAGTCTGTTCAACAAATGGTGCCAGCACAACTGGACAACACATGTAAAATAATAATAATCTAAACAAAGACTTTACGCCTTTCACAAAAATCATCCCCCTATGGGCCATATATCTAAATGTAAAATGCAAAACTGTAAAACTCCCAGGAGATAACATAGGAGAAAATCTAGATGACTTTTGATTTGTTACCAACTTTTTAGAAACAAGACCAGAAAACAGACCTTCTTGTTCGAGATTCACTGCCATAAATCTGTTTCAACAGTGCTTGACCGGAACTCAGCTCTCCACTCCTACCCCGCGCTCTTCTCAGAGCCAGCAGCGCATCATCACCTCCAAGCAGCGCTGGACTGCTCCAAGGTCTCCACCGCCCCAGCCCGGTGCAGCCAGGGTGCCTCGGCTCAGCTGCCACCATGATGACAGGATCTACTACAGGTGCGCCAGGATTACCACTAGGACTCTGAGGCCGCCATCAACCGCCAGATCAACCTACAGCTCGGCGCCTCCTACGTCTATCTGTCCTTGCCTTTGATCACAATCATGTGGCTGTGCTTTGTCAAATACTTTCTTTACCACTTGCATGAGGATAGGGATCATCCTGAGAAACTGTTGAAGCTGCAGAATCCACAAGGTGGCTAGATCCTACTGCAGGATATCAAGAAACCACACCACCAAGACTGGGAGAGCAGGCTGAACGCAAGGGAGTGTGCATTACACTTGGAAAAAAGTGTGAATCAGTCACTACTAGAACTTCACAGGCTGTCCACTGACAAAAATGACCCTCTTTGTGCAACTTCATCAAGACTCATTACCTGAACGAACAGGTGGAATTCATCAAAGAATTGGGTGACCAGGTAACCCACTTATGCAAGATGGGAGTCCCTGAATCTCGCATTGCTGACTATAACTTTGACAAGCACAACCTGGGAGACAGTGATAAGGAGAGCTAAGCCCTAGGCTGACTTCCTGAAAGCTGCAGAGTGACTTGCCTGGTCACCAAGGCAGGGCACGCAGGTTCGAGTTACTGTTACTTTTTCTATAAGATGTACCAAACCATCCACTCTAGTTCTTTAATTTGTACATTCCTTCAAATAAAGAAATTTGGTACCCTCCCCCCACAAAAGACCTAAAGTATGATCATTGAAAAAAGATAGATAAGTTGTACCTCATTAAAATTTAAAATATCTAGCCTAGCTGGTAGCACACGCCTGTAATCCCAGTGACTCTGGAAGCAGAGACAGGAGGATCAAGAGTTTGAGGCGAGAGGCAGCCTGTGTAATTTAGCAAGACCCGGTCTCAAAATAAAAAAATAAAAAA
Source organism: Pedetes capensis (assembly GCA_007922755.1). Classification (NCBI taxonomy): domain Eukaryota; kingdom Metazoa; phylum Chordata; class Mammalia; order Rodentia; family Pedetidae; genus Pedetes; species Pedetes capensis. The sequence goes on from VMDO01004123.1 coordinate 52,895, forward strand.
TGTCCTAGGGTGCAGCTCAGGGGTAGAGTATTTGAAAAGGTTTTGAAGCCCTGAGTCCAACCCCCAAGTACTGCTAAAATCAATCAATCAATCAATCAATCAATCAATCAGTTAAAAATAATCTACTCTGTGTAAAACAATATTTAAAAAATGAAAAGACAGTTCACAAACAGGGAGAAAATATTTGCAAACCATCTAGTGCCTATAGGTTCACTATAAAAAATCTATAAAATAAACTCTTAAAACTCAATAATACAGAATTGAAAAATTCAACTTAAAATTAGTCAAAAAACCTAAAAAGATACTTCACCAAACAAGATATTTACATGGCAGCCACATGAAAAGACACTGAATGGCCTATGCTATTAAGACATTGCAAATTAAAACAATGAGCTACCCCTACACACCTATTAGAAGAATTAAAATTTAAAACACTGGGAACACCAAGTGCTAATGAGAATGTGGAGCAACAGGAACTCTCATTCATTATTGGTAGGAATGCAAAATGACAGTCACTTTGTTCTTACAAAGCTAAACACCATCTTACTATATGGTCCATCAATTGTACTCCTAGGTATTTTAAAAAGGGAGTTGAAAGTGTATCTCCACACTAAAACCTGAACAAACATGTTTACAGCAGCTTTACTCATAATTGCCCCAAATTGAGAACAACCAATATGTTCTTCAGTAGGACAACAATAAACAAATTTTATTTCATCCAGACAATGGAATATTATTTAGCACTAAAAAGCCAAGAAAGACAACAGAGAAACGTTAAATGAATATTCTAAGTGAAGGAAGGAATGATGAAAAGGCTACATGGTGTATGATTGCAACCATGGGAAAGGACAAACTTTACCTCTACTCTCTTAGGATGCTAGCTAGGCCTGAGAATTAATTTGACATACACAAGATTAATAGGCAAAAAGTATACAAAATTAACATAAGTTTTATGTGGCATGGAAGCATTCATGAAGAAATGAAGACCCAAAGATGCAGCTAGATTTGAGCATTTATATTCTGAATTTGACAAAAGATTGTTGTTGTCTTTGTTGGGTGCCATCAAGTCAGATCCGGCTCATAGTGACCCTATGTATAACAGAACAAAACACTACTCAACACTGTGCCATGCACACGGTCTTTTTATTTTTGAGCCCAATATTCCATCCAGTCACAATGTTTCTTCTCATTTTGAGTTGTGCCACATCAGCAAAAGGAGATCCCAAGGGCTTTACTCAATTCCTGTCTTTAAGATTGAGTCTACTTTGAGTAGACACCTCTTCCCCAGGCATTTCTTGAATGACTTCCAGCGTGGGGGCTCATTTTCTGCACTATTTTTGACAGAGCTTCTCTGCTATTCATAGGGTTTTCAATGGCTGATTGTTTCTGGAGAGGGTTGCTGGGTCCCTCTCCCTAGTCTGTCTTAGTATGGAAGCTCAGCTGAAACCTGTCCACCATGGGTGGCTCCACTAGTATGTGAAATATGGGTGGCATAGCTTTTAGCATCACAGCAGCAGGCAAGCCCCAATTGTTGTTGTTGTTGTTAGGTGCTGTTGAGCTGGGTTCAACTCATAGCAACCCTATGTACAACAGAATGAAACACTCCCTGATGCTGTGCCAGGCACAAGATCATTATTATGTTTAAGCCCGTTGTTGCAGCCATTGTGCCAATCCATCTAGTTGAGGGTCTTCCATTTTTTGTTGTTGTTGTTGTTGACCTGTCACTCTTGTAAACATGATGTCCTTCTTTAGGGATTGGTCCCTCCTGACAACATGTCCAAAATACGTAAGACATAGTTTAGCCTTCCTTGCTTCCAAGGAGCATGCTGGCTGCACTTCTAGGAGGGATCTGTTGGTTTTTTGGCAGTCCATTATATATTCAATATTCATCTTCAGAACCATAATTCAAAAGCATCACTTTTTCTCTTGTCTCTCTTATTCAATGTCCAGCTTTCACAAAGGTATGTGACTGAAAATACCATGGCATGAGTCAGGTGCACCTTGGTCTTCAATGTAATATCTTAACTTCTCAACACTTTAAAGAAGTCTTTTGCAACAGTTTTTCTGAATGCAATGCATCTTTTGATTCTTGACTGCTGCTTCCAGGGGCGTTGATTGTGGACTCAAGTAAAGCAAAATCTTGGACAACCTCAATCTTTTCTTCATTTATCATGAAGTTGCTTACTGACCCACTTGTAATGATTTTTGTTTTCTTAATCTTGAGCTGCAATCCATACTGAAGGCTGTGTTCTTTGATCTTTATCAGTAAATGCTTCAAATCCTCTTCACTTTCAGCAAGCAAAATTGTGTCATATGCATAACTCAGTTTGTTAATGAGTCTTCCTCCAATCTTGATACTGCATTCTTCTTCATAAAGTCCAGCTGCTTGGAAAATTTGCTCAGCATAGAGATTGAAGAGGTAGGGTAAAAGGATACAGTCCTGAAAGCATACCTTTCCTGACTTTAAACCAAACACTGTTTCTTTGTTCTAATCGAAGGACTGCCTCCTGGTTCATGTACAGATCCCTCATGAGTACAATTAAGCACTCTGGTATTCCTAGTCTTTGCAATGTTATCTATAATTTATTGTGATCCACACAGTCAAATGACTTTGCATAGTCAATAAAACATAGATATGTGTCTTTCTGGTATTCTCTGCTTTTGGCTAATATCCATCTGACTACAGCAATGATGTCCCCAATTCCACACCCTCTTCTGAATCTGGCTTGATTTTCCAGCAGTTCCCTATCTATATAGTGTTGCAGTTGCTTTTGAATGATCTTTAACAAAATTGTACTCATGTGTGATATTAATGATATTGTTTGATAATTTCCACATTTGGTTGGATCCTTTTTCTTGGGAATAGGCACAAATGTGGATCACTTCCAGTCAGTTTGCCAGGTATCTGTTTTCCAAATCTCTTGGCATAAACAAGTTAGCATCTCCAGTGCTACATCTGTTTGTTGAAACATCTCTACTGGTATTCCATCCATTCTTGGAGCCCTGTGTTTCACCAATTCCTTCAAGGCAACTGCCCTTTTGTCCTTCAGTACCATTGGTTTCTGACCATATGCAACCTCTTGAAATGGTTGTCACCCACCAATTCTTTTTTGTATAACGACTCTGTGTATTCCTTCCATCTCCTTTGATGTTTCCTGCATCATATAACATTTTCTCTGTGGAATCCTTCACTATTGCCACTCAAGGCTTGAATTTTTTCTTCAATTCCTTAAGCTTGAGAAAAACAGAGCTTGTTCTTCCCTTTTGATTTTTCTTTCTCCAGATCCTTGCATATGTCATTATAATTTTTGATATTGAGCTTTTCCATCATCTCTTTCCACAAATGTAGTCAATTTGGTTCCTGTATGTTCTATCTGGTGAATTCCATGTGTATAGTCACTTTTTATGTTGGTGGAAAAATGTGTTTGCAATGAAAAGGTATTGGTCTGACCAAATTCTATCATGAGATCCCCAGGATCTCCAGCATCATTTCTGTCACTGAGGCCATATTTTCCAACTACTGAGCCTTCTTCTTTGTTTCCAACTTTTCCATTCCAGTCACCTGTAATTATCAGTACATTATGGTCAATCTATTTCAGATTGCAGGAGCTGGTAAAAATCTTCCCTATCTTCATTTGTGGCTTTAGTGGTGGGTGTGTAAATTTGAATAATCACCCTATTAACTGGCTTTCCTTGCAGGTATGTAAACATTATTCTATCACCGATAGCATTATACTTCAGGACAGATCTTGAGATTTTTTTTTTTTTTTTTTGATGATGATGATATAGCCCCATTTCTTTTTAATCTGTCATTCATGGCAAAATAGACCATGTGATTATTTGATTCAAAGTGGCTCATGCCAGTCCATTTTAGCTCATTGATGTCTAGAATGTTGATGTTTAGGCATTCTATTTTCCTTTTGATGATTTCTAATTTTCCTAGATTCGTACTATGTACATTCTACCTTCCAATTACTAATGGATTTTTCCAGTTGTTCCTTCTCATTTTGAGTCATGAAGGTCCCCGGGGCTTTACTTCATTTCTGTCATAAGATAGACTCTACTTTGAGAAGAAAATTCTTCCCTAGTCATCTTTTGAGTGCCTTCCAACCTGGGGACTCATTTTCCAGCACTATATCTAACAGTGTTTCTTTGCTATTCATAGGGTTTTCAAGGGCTAATTGTTCCAGGAGTGGGTTATCCATGTCCCTAGTCCATCTTAGTCTGGAAGTTCAGCTGAAACCTGTCCACCCAATGGATGGCCCTGCTGGTTTCTGAGATACTGGTGGGATAGCTTTCAGCATCACAGCAACACACAAGCCCCCACAGTATGGCAAACTGACAGACACGTGGGGGTATTAAAGTCCCAATAGTAAGTTGTAAACATGTGACAAGGCAAAGGGGCTGGGATTTGGGTGGTTCACTGGGCAGAGAAGTGGCCAGGAAGATAAGGGTTAGTCTGACATCCTTTGTACAGGTTTCCTTCTACCTCAACTTGGGCATGTAGCCTAGGCTGGTGTCAAACTCTTATTGATCCTCTTGCCTCAGCCTCCTAAGTGCTGAGATTATAGGGATGCACCGTCACTCCAGGCTAGGAGGGCATCTTTCACATGGAATTTCATTTCCTGCTTTTAAGAAATAGAATGAAGGTTAGAATGATCTTGCATCTATTGTTTTTCAACTGCCTTTAATTCGAAAGTGTGAATATGCCAGGGTAGCATATTTTTGGGAGATGTATTCTAAACTCCTTCACAATTATATGACATTCTGAACAGGGCAAAACTTTAGAAATCGGAAAAAAAAAAATCAAGCTGGGTGCCATGGTTCAGACTGTAATCCCAGCTACTCAGGAGGTTGAAGGAGGCTATAGCAAGTTTGTGGCCAGAGGCAGCCTGTGAAACTTAGACTGCCTCAAAATTAAAAAAAAAAAAAAAAAAAATAAGAGGCTGGGTGCAGCTCCGTGGTTAGAGTACCTGTCTAGTGTGTGCAAGACCCTGGGCTCAACTTCCCAGTACTGCAAAACAAAACAAAACAAAACAAATAACAAAACTAAACATACAAAAGTACATACAAAAAGTACATACAAAAGTAAAACAAAGAGAAAAAGAAAAAAGAAAAGAGAAAGAAGAAAACCAAACAAAGGAAGAAAAACCAATAGTTTCCAGGGGCTTAAAGGAAAAGGAGGAGGAATGAGTAGGTGAAACACAGTGGATTTTAAGGAAGTGAAACCATTCTATATGATACCATAATGGTGGATACATGACATTAGCTTTTCTCCAAACTAATAAAACTATGCAACATCAAGAATAACCATAATGTAAACTATGGACTTTAGTAATAATAAAGATAATAATGTATCAATATTGGCTCATCATTTGTGTACATTTATGCAAGGTGTTAAAAGGAAATTGTGTCAGGGAGAGATGAGTAGAAGGCTTCAGTGAGAAAGCAAAGTAGAAAGGACATTTGCATTAGACAGAGTGATGGGCAAAATTTTATTTATACTCTTGAAGTTCCAAGATATCAACCTTAAGAATCCTAGATGCCAGAGGATGCTTTTACTTGATAATAATAGATAAGCTTTAATTTTGCCACTATTGTCAGAAATAAACTGTTTTATGCAAACACTTAGAATATAACAAAGACACAGGTGATCATCATTTTAAAATAAAACAATACTTTCATAGTTATATTGATAATTCTGGCCAACATGGAGATCAACCATAGAAAGCTGGGTCCAAAAGAAAGTTCCTTAAAATAATGGTTGGAGAACCAGCTCCTAAAAAGCTTTTCAGTGGTTTAAATAGAGAGTAAATCCCCAAGTTCTTCAGAGCTATGACTGGAAGTCGGTTACTGTAGCTTTCTTACCAGGAAAGAAGGCTTATATTCAACTTTCTGCACACATTTTTAATATAAGACACTTTCAAGCCAGCCTTGCACTTTTCATACAACTCATTGAAAAATCTCCTGTTCAATCTTGTACAAAATCAGCATCTTCATTTCTTTTTTCCTAATGGCAAAATCAATTTGTCTATTATTGCCACTCAAGGGAATAACTCAAGTCCCTTGAGTTTCAGAACTCAAGGGAATGAGAATTAAAAGTAATGAATTACTTTACCAAATACATTTAATTAATTCTATCATTAATCACATTTAAAGTGTAATTTATATTTGCTGTATAACACTCAGCTTTGCTTTTCCCTCTTCGGAAATGAATGAAGCACTATCTTTTAACATGTAAGTCATGTTGTTGTTGTTGTTAGGTGCCATCGAGTCAGTATCCAATCATAGCGACCCTCATAGGGTTTTCAATGGCTGACTGTTTTGGGATTGCCTTGGGAGTGGATTGCCAGGTCCTTCTCCAATTTTTGGGGTACTGGGAATTGAACTTGCGACCTCAGAGACTGCAGCGCAGCGCTCTACCAGCTGAGCTAAATCCCAGCCCGTAAGTCATGTACTCCTATATAAATGAGTTTTACATACATTGCTGGAAACATATATGAAAGTCACATGATCTTAAACTGAGGACTTAATAGAATATAATGTTCTTATTGCTGACTAACTTTTAAGCAAAATACAGACTCATGGGCATTTTTTACTTGCAAGTCAAAAACTTATATTAATACAAAAATTATATTATTCTATTAGTATAGCCGGGCTGGGATTTAGCTCAATTGGTAGAGCACTGCACTACAGTCTCTGAGGTCCCAAGTTCAATTCCCAGCACCACAAAAATGGGAGAAGGGCCTGGCAATCCACTCCCAAGGCAATCCCGAGACAGTCAGCCATTGAAAACCCTATGAGGGTCGTTATGAGTCAGATACCGACTCGACGGTACCTAACAACAACATTAGTATAGCCTGCAGCCATACCACTGTGGCATCCAATCTGTCAGATCTTGCAATCTAAACAAGGTCGGGCCTGGTTAGTACTTGGATGGGAGATCATCAGGGAACACCAGGTGCTATAGGCTTGGGAGAAGGACCTGGCAACCCACTCCCAAAAAACAATCAGCCATTGAAAACCCTATGAATAGCAGAGAAGCACCGACTATAGTGTTTCATCCGTTGTACATAGGGTCACTATGAGTCAGTATCAATTGGATATTGACTTAAGGGCACCTAACAACAACAACATTAGTTAGCATAGCCAACTGATATACTAAATAAAGACCTTAAAAATTTCCATTTTCATAATATCCTAGAAAAGGGAAAAAAAAGCAGTGATTATAAACGATTTTGTGTTTTTGGTTTTTTAAGCAAAATAGATGACTGTGATTGTATCTTCTGATAGCCCATGGTAGGTTTCATATTTTCCTTTGCAAATAATCAAAAAGGACTGAGAAGCCCCAATTCAAACAGCTCATTAGAGTCTTGCTGTTTTGACATGGAAGTTCTGTTAGCACCAGAGTTGAACAATGTAAGAAGAGCTGGTTAACATGCTCTGGGGTGCTGCACGGCAACCTGTAATAACATCAACACTGTGTGGCTAATTCCATTTGGGAAGAGGATATAAATGCTAGCATCTTCTAGCAGCAAAGAAGCTTCATGGTATCATAAATATCTTCAAGTTCCTTGGTCTTTCAGATTGAAGTCCTCAGCAAGAAATGATGTAGAAGATACCTTAAATAACCAATTGAAACCAAAATGAGAAAGAAGAAATGTTAAAATTCTCTGCATGTTTTATTAGATGCCTAAAATACCCTCTCAGAAGAGACTATCACAGCAGTAAAACAACAACAAAAGCAAAACAAAGGATAAAAACAAAAGCCAAATCAAAACAACAACAGCAACAATAGAAACCCCAACATTGTAGAAAGCTTATTGACTTAATGCTAAGCAGCAGTAACAGGAAAAAAGGATTTGGAATACAAGTTCAGCATGTGTGCACAAAGTAAAACCACTCCTAAGCAGTGACAAACCCTATGAAAAACTTTTCAAATTAAAAAAGCACAGTTTTTAAAAAAGAGTAATGTTTGCATTTGCTTGATCTTATAAGACAAAGAGTGAGAAATGTTCTTTTTGACAAGAAGCTTATCCTACTCCTCTATAGTTGAGGAAAAAATAGCATCTGACATGATGAAAGAATCAGAATGCTGAATCTTAATGCTTCCATAAAGATAAAAAGTGCAATCCTCTCCTCCTTCAATGGGAATACTAAAGCTCAAGAAAAGGATTTATGGAAGATCCACAGATAGTTAAAAAGATAAAAACACATGTCTCCTGATGCCCCACCCCCTATGCTCTTCCCCAAGTGGCTCTGCCTCTTAGTTGCTTATTGTCCTTGTCTAGGTAAAAGTAAAACATCTTCACTATGAAATTTTTAGAAAACACATAAAAGTATAGAGAGAGCACTAAAATCTCCCATAATCTACTACCTGGAGATGATAAGGTAAAGTTTATCATATTTCAGAACCACTAATGAAAATCTACAGCCTGCAGCCATACCACTGTGGTCTCCAATCCTGTCAGATCTCAGAAGCTAAGCAGGGTCAAGCGTGGTTAGTACTTGGATGGGAGACCACCTGGGAATACCAGGTGCTATAGGCTTGGGAGAAGGACCTGACAACTCACTCCCAAAAAATAAGTCATTGAAAACCCTGTGAATATCAGAGAAACATTAAAAATAGTATTTCGCCTGTTATACATAGGGTTGTTATGAGTTGGATACTGACTCAACAGCACTTAACAACAACAACAACAACAATGAAAATCTACATTATAAAAAAAATCACAAGAATTTCATATTCCGTAACTTCAGTGGATAAAATTGTGGACCTGAAATGAGGCACCCCCATCTTTGCTTTAGCCATCCCTGAAATAACTTGTTTCACCATTCTGGCTTTTAGTTTCTCATGGAAAAAACAAAAGTGCTTTTCCCTTTATCTGCAAATTCAAAACTGAAGATACCAGACTTATCAGATGGTCTAGAGGTAAGTATATTTGAGACCCAACAGATGACCTGGATTATGAAACTCAAAAGCCATGGAAATATTATTTTGCTAGCAGAAATCTACTTTTCTGGGTTAAAATGAGGTTTTTGTTTTGTTTGGTTTGGTTTTGTCTTTATAGAGGGTCTTCCTAATATAGCTCTAACTTGCTTTGATCTCATAATCCTCCTGCCTCTGCCTCCTGAGTGCTGGAATTACAGTGTGAGCCATCATGCCCAGTGAAAGAGATTCTTAATATACCCGCTATATACATGGCGTTTGACTAATATTAAGGGGGAAAATCCTACAATACTTAAAATACAAAGTTGTTTATAACAAAATTTTAATGTGAAACAAACCAATGAGTAATTGGATCAAATGAGAATCTTTGAGTCCATATTAATACAATTAAATAAGTTAATAAATAACTGAGAGAGAAGAAAAGCCTCTTTCTTATAGTAGAATGTCAACTGATAAATATACAAGAAACAATGAATTAGGAAATCACTCTTTGGAAACTAGTATAGTAATATCTGACTCAGGTAAGAATAAAGAATGAATGTTAAAATTAGTAGTTAAAAGTTTGATGAAGTACATGACATTTACATGGCCTTACTTTTTAATTATAAAAAGAAACTAGTAATCTTCCAGGGATAAACCTGGGCAAAACCATTTTAACCAGGTAAACAGTGTTAACCACATGGTAATAGGAAAACAGAATTCCATGTAATTCTCAAGTGATGCAATAAGGTTATAACATTAATCCTGTGATGTTCCTAACAAAAATATATACTTTGAATCTAATAATGAAGAAACACCAGACAAATCCCAACCAGGGGACATTCCACAACTAACTAGATATACTCTTCAAAGATGCTGAAGTCCTGAAAGATGAAGAAAGAATGAGGACATGCTCCAGATGAAGGACACTAAATACATACTCTTGTATTGAATGCTGGGCCAGAAGTGGGAAAAAAATTGTGTGTGTGTGTGTGTGTGTGTGCTATAAAAGACATTACTGAGAAATTAGTGAACTTTGAATATGGTCTGTAGATTAAATAATAGCATTATATCAATGTTAATTTTTTAATTTTGGTAATTTTTAATGACAATGTAAGAAAATTTTTTTATTGGACATTTTTAATGTACACCTTAATGTGATTCATTCTGACAGCTTTTCATTGTGGCATTTCCATATGTGCAAGAAAATGGTTTTTGATAGAGAATATACATTAAAGTATTTAGGGACAAAAGAGTATCTTGTTAATGACTTAATTATCAAAAAAATCTTATAGGGAGAGAGTAATAAAGCAAATTTGACAAAATGTTAACAATTGGGAAAAGTGAGAGAAGGGCACATTGGAGTTCTTTATGCTGTTTTTCTAACTTTCTTGTAAGTTCGAAGTTCTTTTAAAATTAAAAGTTACAGAAAAAGAAGCAACAGGTAGAAGACTATAGGAAGATGGTGTCAATAGCATAAACACTGAATCTCTCTGAATATCCCCTGTGAAAAAAAGGGTAACTGGAGTAGTAGAACCAAAATTCCACAGTGAACCCCTAAGTGATAAAGTATCCCCACAAATCTTAAAACATGAGTGGATGCAAATAAATTATCAATAGCTTCAATACTTCTATAATATTAGCAACTGTGTAGGTGGGAACAGAGGAAAGGCATGGAGCATGAGAGAACTCCAAGATTCTTCAAAATGTACTCACTGAAAAGATTGGAGGACAAATCTGAGAGCAGCTGTTGAACCTGGAGGGAGTGTTGTAGGCTCCAGTTTGCAGGTGGATGTAAGGACACTTCAGGAAGAATGGACCATTGTGGAACAGCATGGGCCTCATGAATTCCAAAAGCAAATTACTGAGACTCCTTTCCTAGAAAAAGACCTGCCTAAGGAGAAGCTTTGGGAATGGAATACAAGGTGAACCGGAAAAAGAAAAAGAAAGTCTCTATAAAGTGGAGGAAGGAAGCATGTGGCAGTCCTCAGAGAGAATAGCAAGTTTAGATCACTTCACAAACACAACAGAAGAAAGCTGGAAAAACTACCCCCATCTACCTTCTGAACTAAAAGTAAGGAAAATTCATCTAATGTTAAGATGAGGAGTAGAGAAGAATTGCAGCTGAATCCATACAAACTCACTGTAAGTAAAAAAAGAAGCAGCAGAAAACAGCATTTAGATGGTAAACATATGCCAGAAAACTATACCAAGGAAACAGATGAAAATTATAATATTTTAAAATGAGTTTTAAAATTATGAAAAATTTAAAAACTGTTAACACATATCAGAAATTTTAAAATTCAGAAATGAGGTGATTGGAGAACATAATGGCTTAAAAAAGAGGAAATAGAACTCAGAAAAAATTAGAAATAAATGTAAAAATTATATCAAAAATGAGTATTATATTTGAAGGAATGTAAGAATATACTATAGTAAATACCTTGGTAATATCGTAAGGAAAAATGGAAGGAGGAAAGGAGTAAAAAACCTTTAAATTCAGGCAGTAAATAGATAAAAAAGATTTTAGGAGAATTGATAGCTATAAAAAACAACAGAGAAAGACCTATCTATCTATCTATCTATCTATACCTCTCTTTATATATCTGGTCTCTCGACTTGTATCCAATTTGCACCCAATTCTAATCTGCATCTGATTCTGTAGCTCTCTAAAACTGTTTAACCCCATGTGTTTATCAGCTTGTCATGCTGTGGGGCTAGCGTTTTGTTGTGATGCTGAAAGCTGTACCAACAGTATTTCAGATACCAACAGGGCCACCCATGGTGGACAGATTTCATCTGAGCTTCCAGATTAAGACAGACTAGGGAGAAGTACCCAACAGCCCACTCCTGAAATAATTAGCAACAAACCTTATAAATAGCAGAGAAGCACTGTTAAATATAAAGCCAGAAAATGAGCCCCCCCAGCTAGAAATACCTGGGAAAGAGTTGCCCCCTCAAAATAGAGTAGACCTTAATGAATTGAGTAAAGCCCATGAGATTTCCTTTTGCTGATGTGGTGTAATTCAAAATGAGAAGAAACATAGTGACTACAATATTGGGCTTAAACATAAAAAGATTGTGTGCATGGGACAATATTGGGTAGTGTTTTGTTCTGTTATACATAGGGTCGCTATGAGTCAGATCTGACTCTAGTGCACCTAACAACAAAACTGTTGAAAGAGTTTAGAATCAAGGAAAAAAAAATCTATCTATCTATCTATCTATCTATCTACCTATCTATCTATCCATCCATCCATCTATATGAATTCCTGAAGGTAAGCATTGGAACATACTAAAACTACAAAAGTTAATTTAAGAAATAAATTTCTGAATTAAATAAAAATCATTGAAACTATATATATTGAAATGCTCTATCACATACCTTGGAAAAATTAACATACTTAACATTGTCTGGTAAAACTACTGGGTTTTAAAGAAAAAGAGAAAAACGTCTTCACAAATCCAGGAAGAAAATTTAAATTACATATAATAAAAAAAATGTAATCAGATTATCATTTTAGCCAGAAAACAAGTAAAAAGTTTAAAACTCAAAGAAAAATAATAAGCCAAGAATTTTATGTCCAATTAGATATAAAATATCCAGCCAATTGGATCTCTAAGTACAAAAACTGCAGACAAACTGTTGAGAACAGTGTTGGACTCTGGGAATATTGTTCCCACGAGTTCTTCCTGAGTTGCCTCATGAAGAATAAGCTTGAGACAATCAAAATGACTGAAGACATTACTATAATGGCTTCTTGGGAAGCTGGACTTGGTGGCAAATGCCTGGAATCCCAGCAACTCAAGAGACTGAGGCAAGAGGATCACAAATTCGAGGCCAGAGACAATCTGTGCCACTTGGCAAGACTGTCTCAAAACAAAAGTAAAAAAATGGGCTTGGAGTATAGCCCAGTGGTAGAATACTTGTAAAATATGTGCAAGCCCTGGGTTCAACCCCCCAAGTACTGTGGGTCAGAGAGAGGAAGACTAATTGGGAGCTTAAGACTAAATGTTGATTATGAGGACGATGGTATAGCTTGTAATGACTACATACTCTGACAACACAGATACAATTAGCCAAAAATGTGTTCAGATTGGAGAGAAAATATAAAAAATAAAATATAGGATGTCATCAAAAGATAAAGTAAATGTTTAAGTGCCAGGCACGGTGGTACAGGCCTATAATCCCAGACTCTTGGGAAGTGGAGGCAGGAGGATTGCAAGTTCAAGACCAGAGGCGGTCTGTGTAATTTAGTGAGACACTGTCTCAAAAAGTAAGAAAATGGGTTGGGAGTGCAGCTCAGTGGTCCAGCACTTGCAAAGCATGCAAGAACAAGGCCCTGGGTTCAACCCCCAGGACTGGAAAAAAAAAGATAAAGTAAATATTTACATTTTAAAAAATTATTATAATACAAGACACATTGCCATTAATCTCCCTCAAAATACTCCCCTGGCTTCACACATCATTAAGAAAATCATTCTTGCCACTCTCTAAAGCCATTCTGGCTTCAGTTTTGCTATTGTGGCAGCCTCAGTGTTCTGAATTTATTCAAAATGTTTATCTTTTATGGTCATTTTGATTTGGAGGAAGAAGCAGAAGTCGCAAGGTGCCAGGTGTGATGACTTAGGTAGATGAGGACACATTGTACACTTTAGGTAGATGAGGACACATTGTAATGTTTTCATTTGACAAAAATTGCCATACCAGAAACAATATGTGCCCCAGAGCATTGCCATGATGGAAGATAAAACTAAACACACTCATAAAAAAGGACTTTCAAAACTGCTTTAGAAAGTGGCAAGAATGATTTTCTTAATAATGTTCAAAGCCAGGGGTAGTATTTTGAGGGGGGTTAATGGCCATGTGTCTTTTACTGTAAGAATTTTTAAAAATTTAAACATTCACTATATTTTTTGACCACATCTCCTAAGTTCATTAATTTCTTTCGGGTATTAACTAGGTATTTAGACTTTGAAGCTGAAGAAAGGGAGAGAGAAGATATCAGTTAGTGTCAGTATTGCTCATCATTGAGAACTAATGGACAATAGACAAAAATAGAGGAGACTGAGGGCATATATTAGTAAAAAGAAAACCATTAGAACAAAACCAAAACCTTTGGGTGTGTTTTTTGTTTTGTCTTTATTTTTATTTTTTTGTGGCTCTGGGGATTGAATCCAGGGCCTTGCACATGCGAAGCAAGGGCTCTACTATGGAACTACATTCCCTAAGCCAAAACTAAAACTCTGTTAAAAAAAAAACCAACACAACATTTATTAAAGGCCATAAATTTTTAAATGATTACCAGTAGAAAAGAGGAAGGGGATAGGGTGCAGAGGACGAAGACAGAAGCTAGACTTTCACCATTTCAAGTTTAGCAGATTTCCTTTAAAATCTTCAAACAAAATTAAGAAGCAATTTCTAAAGTTTAGAAGTAAAATGAAAGAAATGAACCTAACAAGTTAATAGCATAACTACACTGGAAAGAACTCATTTTCATTACTTTAAGGCACAGTAATTTAACTCTACATCATGATAAAAATATGCTCTAAGTTTACATGGAACTTTAAGAACAAATCTTAACCTATTTCCAGTAATTTTATTCTTGGAGTTAGCATTTCTATCTCAAACAGTTGCTTCTTTATTGTAGGAAAGAGTAAATAAGTAACTAAGTTGGTCTTATTAAGAACCAGGATTTTTGGCATGAAGGAAAGGAGATATAGATGTAATATCTGAATTTGAATTGGAAATAATAGTATTGACTCATGACATAATATATTCTTTAGCTCTGTCTACTGAAAAGACTTGGACAAAAGTTCCATTAGTGAGAAGAGCCTCCAGTTCTCCAACCGTGGTCTCTAAAAACCATTTCTCACTCCAAGGAATCTGACCTTCCTGAAGGAATGCTGACTGCAGATTGGGGACAAGTCTAACTTTTCTTGTAAGAAAGTGAAGGACCTATCAGAGAGCACTTGGATTTTATTGAAAGAATGCAGGAGCCAACTTGAATTGGCCTTCACTGGACAAAGAGGAAGCATTTGACCTTAAATAAGGATAAAAACTGCAGCAGATTGAAATACAGCAAGTATATTTAAGTCCTTTGTTAATAATTATGCTGAATAAAATCTCATTGATCATTGTTATAGGATACTAGGAGACAGAGTCGTCATTTTTGAATTTGGTAAACAAAGGTAAAGAATGAAGCACTTATTGCACATTTTCTTTACAAATAGCAGCTTATGGTAATCAAATAGCTAATGAGAAGTTTCTCCTTATAGAAGTATTCCTGCTCATGATACTGACATAGTCTTGCCAGAAAAGTAATTAGATATATTTTCCCATATCCGAAATGCCTTTCCCCTTTCTTTTTGCTTATCTTAATTTTGTTTTTCTATCATGACCTTTTCAAGCTCCATTTCCTCTAACAAATCCAATAGGTAGAATATATGACTTCTCCCAAATCTTGCAGTACATAGAGCAGTGTAAATAAAAATAAAATGAGAGCAGTGTAAAATAAAAATAAAATGAGAGCCATGTATATGTGTTTTAATATCTTCGAGTAGCTATATTAAAATGAAATGAGTGGAGTTAATTTTATAAAAATAGTTTATTTAATCTAGTGTATCTAAAAACATCAAGCACATAAAAATATTAATGACACTTTTATGTTTTTTTAACATGGTCTTCAACATCTGGTGTGTATTCTATACCTAAGAGTACATTTCATTTTGGAAAAATCATACTTTAAGTGCTTGACAGCTACATATGGATGGAAAATGGCTGCCATATTAGCACAGACTCAAGACTCCATTATACAACTTAGCACTTAATTATCAAGCTGAGCAGGCAGAAGGTAGGTCTTCCATAATATCAGATTCATAACTGGTGTAATTTTAGCTGCTGTCACTCTTATGACATGTTGATACTATTTTCAGGGCCAAATAGAAAAATATGGGAGGTGACTGCTAAGGATTAAATGTTTGTGTGCCCCCAAAAATTCACATGAGAAATTTAATCTCTAAAAATGGTATTTGGAAATGTGGACTTTGGGAGGTAATTGGGTCACAAGGGTAAGATTAGTGCCTTTATAAGAGAAATGAGGGACCTTGCTTCTCTCTCTTTGCTCTCTTGGCCTTTACTGAACACAGAAAGTAAGTGGCAGTCTACAAACCAGGAAGCAGGCCTTCACTAGATACTGGATCTGCCAATGGTATCTGGTTATAGTGGGACCAATCATCCTGATAATGTGTTAATGAGATGATTCTTTTCTCCAACAAGCCTTAGCCCTGTTCAGTAAGAGGATGTGGGAGGACAGCAGAGGAGGCTTCTTGGCATCAGTACATAAAACAGCCAGCATTTTCCTGTATAAGACAGGAAGAACAGAAGTTTCCACATTCAAGTTTTTAACTCTTCTATGTATATAGGGTTGCTATGAGTCAGACTCGACTCAATGGCACCTAACAACAACAACAACAACATGTAATTAGTGAGCCTGGGGTTTAGCTCAGTTGGTAGCATGCTGCTCTGCATTCTCTGAGGCCCTGGGTTCAATCCCCAGTACCCCGAAACAGGAGAAGGATGTGGCAATCCAGTCCCAAGGCAATTCTGAAACAATCAGCCATTGAAAACCCTATGAGGGTTGCTATGAGTTGGACATGACTTGATGACACCTAACAACAACAATGTAATTAGGGGGCTGGGGTTTAGCTCAATTGGAAGAGCCCTGTTCTGTGTGCTCTGAGGCCCTGAGTTCAATCCCTAGCATGGAAAAAAAAAAAAAAAATGGGAGAAGGACCTGGCAACCAACTCTCAAAACAGCCATTGAAAACCCTATGAATAGCAGAGAAGCACTGACATAGTGCTGGGCATGGCACAGTGTTAGGGAGTGTTTCATCTATTGTACATAGGGTCATTGTGAGTCAGACCCATTTCGACAGCCCCTAAAAAGAACTAATAACATGTAATTGGGATGGGATTTAGCTCAGTGGGTAGAGCACTGCACTGCAGTCTCTGAGGTCCCGAGTTCAATTCCTGGCACTGCAAAAATGGGAGAAGGCCTGGCAGTCCACTCCCAAGGAAATCCCGAAACAGTCAGCCATTGAAAACCCTATGAGGGTTGCTATGAGTTGGATACTGACTTGACAGCACCTAACAACAACAACAACAACATGTAATTAGTAATTTATACAATAGTTTCCCTCAGTATCCATGGTAGTTTGTTCTAGAAACCCCTGCAGATACCAAATTCTGAGGATGCCCAAGTCTCTTATATAAAATGGTATATTTGTCTATAACTCATGCACACTCCATCTACTTCTTTAAATCATTTCTACATTACTTATAATACCCAATGCAATGTGAATGCCATGAAAATAGTTGTTCAACTATATTGTTTAGGAAATAATGAAAGAAAAAGTCTGTATACGTTCATTATAGATGTGGTATTTTTCTTGAATATTTTCAATCTGAGGTTGGTTTAATCCATGGACGAGGAACCAACGGATATGGAGGGCTGTCTGTACATATCTAGAAGTTACCAGATACATATTTAATTGCTCATGAGTGTAGGGAATTATCTGGACACCCTTGGGGTGGACCAGGAGGGTGCCCAGACCCAGGCCCATTTGGTTTGGGCCAAGATCTGAGCCCTCCTCTGATCCTGCCCTGCTCCTTCCCCTCCCACCTCTGCTCACCCTTAACCCAGCAAGCTGGACTGGGACCTATGTGATTCACTAAGAGCCAATATGGCTACCCAAGTCCCAATTCACCCTTCACCTATTTTTTCACCCTTCACCTACTTTACTCCTACCCCTTCCATTGTGTAACCTAAGATGCCCCCCCCCCACCAGCCCAGCTCTGGAGTGGCCTCCTTCAACCTGACTGGCTGCCAAGACCCCCACGATTGGTCAGTAAAGACTCCCATGATTGGCTCTGCCCGCACCTTATCCACCTACCCAAAGTGCACAATTACAAGCCTTTATTTGCATGGCAGTTAGTGACAGTTACCCTAGGCTGGAGCCCTGCCATGATTGGCCACTCCCTAGTTCACCCCACCTCCTGGAGTATATATAGACAGGCCACTGACCACCTCCAGGACCCTCTTGTCTTCACCTGTTATCCGGACCCCAGGTACTTCAACCACCATAACCTACTCCTGAGACCTTCAATCAATAAGACCTTCAAGCAAGACTCCGTGTCAAGACCAGGGCCTCCCGAAATGGCAAAGCCTTCAAGCAAGACCGAAGCACAATGCGGACCATTGGCACCTATAACATCTTTTGGCTTGTTCCTGTTCTCCCTTGCAGGAGCAGCTAAATAAACCCCTTGTTCCATTTTATAATAAGAAGGCTCTCAAGATCCTTCTTTGGTGCCACCGATCAGCTCTCCCTCTAACCCTGAGAGTTCTGGGACTTCACCTAGTGTTGTGGCAAGACTCCGACACCTTTCTGGGCCAGAGCTGAACCCCAATACATGAGGACTGTGCAGGCTTTTTGACTCAAGAGACTATTACAACTAGTACTAGATACACAACAACTGGTTGATATTAATAAAACCAAAGGTTGCTCCTTGGGCATTAAAAAATATAATATATCTCGTCAATATAAATTCCCCAGTCTAACAAACAAAATAAAAGATATATTGCTAGGAAAATGTTTCATATTCTATAGTTAACATCGAAATTCTGTTATGGAAAGCCTCAGAGAAGACAGCTTTTCACACAGTGGTTAGATTTTTATTTAGTTGTTGTTGTTAGGTGTAGTTGAGCTGACTCTGACTCATAGTGACCCTCATAGGGTTTTCATTGGCTGATTGCTTCAGGATTGTTTTAGGAGTAGATTGCCATGTCCTTCTCCCATAGATTTTTATTTAAGGGATTCTTATCATTATCTAGCTCAAATAGAAACATTGGTTATTTCCTCCACTTGTCTTTACGAGGGTGTTCTCATTTCCCAGTAAATCTGCATTTGTGCTCTTGCCCCAGTCAAACATGGCCCTGGTGACTTTCCCAAGAAGGTGGTTTACTTCTAGTTTGGCTAAACCTTGAGTTTATAGAACATCCTGTTTGCACAGTGTAACCCTACTCCCTTTAAAGGCAGTCTCCAGAAACTTCCTCTCCAAAGAAGTGAAATAAACCTGATCTTGCCTAACCTGTATCTTCAGTTATTATTTCCATTACTCTTCTTTTAACTAGTCACTCCATTCTTGCAGTGATTTTTTAAATCTTGCAGTGATTTTTAAAAATTTCATATTTAATTACTCTATTCCTAGAAGGCATAATCAGACTTTTCTGGTGCTGAGTTCAGCTAACTTAGCATGACACAAGTTTGGTAAAATCACTCTCTGACACAGTATTTGGTATGGAAGATGCAGTGGCTGATAGGAAAAATTAGAAGCAAAGCTTCCCACAAATCCTTCCTCTCTTCATCAAAATCTAAACTTAGAAGAGATTTGCTTCTCTAAGGCAAAGGAAAACTAATGGCAAACAACAACGGTTTTAAGTCAAAGGGGGATGAAAGATTAAAGCTCAAAAACTGGACATTTTTCTACTAAAATAAAATGTTTGTTGACTGAAGAAGGGTGGTAAGGAATGACCCTGCAGGGGAAGGAGCCCTGCCTGGCCAACTCATCACTCAGTTCATAGGAAAATCAGTCGTGATCAAGGTTCTGTTCTGGAGATCACAGATCTTTATTTAGCAGAGTCCATTAGTGAGTCTGGAGGTGGCAATGGAGGTAAAAATTATTCAACATGGGAGAGTGACAAAAATTTAGAGGGTGGAGGCCAGCATGTGGGGGTGGGGTGAGAAGATGGCCAAGAAGATAGTAATAAGTCAGTGACAAGTTGGAGAGTGAAAGAAAAAGGTACTGCCTTGAAATGCCCAGGTAGGGGATTACTGATAAATTGTTAGGATTGTGTTGCCTAGATTTTTTATTTAATCTATTAGCTATTCTGTGCTATGCTATGTTGTAATTCCCTAAGGTTTTTCCACCCTACAATAAAATTCCTACATCCCACAGCATTGTGCTCGTGGCATTGGAAGGAAAGGTTGCTGTTATTGAAACTTGTACTTGAAAATGGGGTAAAACAGACCAAGAGAGAAAGTCATTAGTAGGAACTGAGAGTAATGGTTTGGACAGAAAGATCAAGAAACTGGATCTCCGGAGAAATCAAAAAATATGGCTGAAGTAAATGATAGAGAAGACTTAGATGGGGAGGGTGGGGGTGGAGGAAGCGTACAAGAGGGTAAGGGGGAACCTATATGAATAATGTACATCAAAATGCATATATGGAAATGTCACAATGAAAAGCATGTCAGAATGAATCACACTAAGGTGTACATTAAAAATTTCCAATAAAAAAAAGAATATGGCTGGAGAAAGAAGAGGGTAATTTCTTACAGTAAACGGATTAAGAGTTCTACTCTAATTTGCATATTAAAAATCTGTCTGAGAAAGCTGTAAGGTTTGACATCTCCCATGTGCATGTTGTTGTTATTGTTAGGTGTCGTTCTGTCAGGTCCGACTCATAGCGATCCTATGTACAACATAACGAAATACTCCCTGACACTGGGCCATGCCCGGCACTGTTAGTCCTTCTCTGCTACTCACAGGGTTTTCAACGGCTGATTGTTTTGGGATTACTTCAGTAGTAGACTGCCCTGTCCTCCTTCCATTTTTGCGGTGCTTGATATCACACCCAGGGCCTCAGAGAGTGCAGAGTGGCACTCCACCAACTGAGCTAAACCCCAGCCCCATACTAGTGCATACTGGCATCAAAATAATTGAAATATTTATCTGCCAGGCCCATGGTTTTCAACTCTGTATTTCTCAGACTAGTAATATTTTAGTGAAAAGTGTAAGGATTGTTTGCTGTTGATGAGAACATACCTCATGTGTAATGTATCAGCAGACTAATGGGCATCCTACGTTGGCTAAGAAAAAGTCCCTCATATGGGCTTTGGGAAATAAAAACTGTCCCCTCTCATTTCAAGGAATGGCTGTGCACACAGCCACTGTGCTTACTACAGAACACACAACCTAAGGTTACAGGAGGACCTGGCAGGGGTATGGCTGTGTTGCCATGGCGACAGTACCCTAGGATTTGGTGCCAGACTGGAGATGGGGAACTTACAGCACTTCCTCGGTACATATGCTGAGAGATGTCTGAGAGTAATGACAGCACCTTGGACCCTCCCTGCTCAATATGAGCCTCCTTTCTAGTCTGAAGCAAGGTTTCCAAGTTGTGAGAACCTGAGAGGCAGCCACAGTGGTATCCCAATTATCTGGTTCTGGAATTGCCCAAAGGAGTAGGGAACGCAGGCACACTGAGGGATGCATGCACACATTCATTTGAGATCCAGAGGCAGGCACACTGGAGAGTCTCCCCGCCCCCATACAGGGTACCATATTCGAGGGAATAAAGCGAACCACACGTATTTTCTTACATTATATAATCAGAGTGTATACCATGTCAAAGGCACAGTTAATGGAACAATCACAGCTGCCTCCCCTACCCCTCCTTCTCATCTCAACTCTTGTCAAAAACAGGTCTGGAACTTTCACACATTCACCTCTATTTAAAATCAAAACCTTAAGGGATCAGCTGACGCCTGCAGTTTCCAGTATCTCTGACCTCCACTCTAGCTTCTCTGAAGCACATACTGTTAGAATGGTACAGAAACGCAGGAAGTGACTCGAATACCCAGAGGTTCTGCAGCTTCCGTCCATTCTCGCCCGATTTCCATTTTAGATTCTGAGCCGCTCTCCCTGCCCATGTGCTATGAAATAGAGGTGTCCTGAATCATCCAAGTCAAATGAGGTTCTTTCCCCGCAGCGGATTAAGTAGAGAGAGAGGTCCTCTTCCGCTCTCCCGCAAACCTAGCAATCACGACTTTCCTAAGAAAGGCTCGGCGGGGAGCCAGGACCCGCAGCAGGTGCCGGGGCTCTACAGTCTCTGCAAAGCCCAAAAAGCCCAGCGACCAGGCCGGGGTGAGCGCGAGACGAAGCGTTGTCTGCGAGGCTGGTTTCTGCAGCCGGGGCAGGGCAGTGATTGCTTCGCAGAAGAAAGGGAGGGAGGGATTCCTAGTCCCTGAGGTCTCCATAGGTCAGTTCTCGGGGGAACCCAGAGCTGCGAGGGGGCTCTGAAACCTGGCAAGTCCTCGGAGTGGAGCGAGGGAAGCGAGTGTCTTACCTGGCCAGGCTGGCTGGTGTAGTTGAAGGAGTAGATATTCTCGGTGCTGAGGCTCACCACTCCGCTGTAGACATGGTCGAAATCCGCGCCCCTGGCGGGGTGGCGGGGATAGCTGCGCGGTGCTGGGGACCGTGTGGGGGTCTTCGCGGGGCGCCCGGGAACCGCGGCCCGCAGGAGCCAGGGCAGCGCGCAGAGCAGCGCGAGCCGCGGGCAGCCGAGCATAGTGGGCGCCGTCCCTCAGCCCCACAGCGGAGCCACCCTGGGGAGGGGGCAGGCTTGGAGCTGGTCCTGGTGAAGCCGCGTGCGCGGGGCGCCGGCTTCTGCTCCGCGCGGACCGTCTGGAGAGCCCGGCGGGTGACTGCTGGAAGCGCGCAGGCGAAGGGCCGATCAAATATTGATGTGCCGCCTGGGGTCTCCACAGGAGGTCATCGGCGGAGAGTGGGGAGAACGAGGGACGTGGGGGCAGGGGACTGCTGCTCTCCCCTCGGGCTTCTAAGTCTCCCATTCTTCATTGCTGAGTATCCCCCACTTATCCAGACAGAATTTCCACAGATCTCCTCCCCCTCAACCGCAATAAAAACGACAAAAAAGGCATCGGAGACATTAGAAAGAAATATCCACTAGTCTCGAAGAACTAACCTGACCAGCCATCGAAGAGGAAATAAGGTCCGTTTCAAATAAATGTTCACCCCGGTGCAGGCAAGCAAATAGAAAAAAGGAAAGAGAGAGGGGGGAAAAAAGCACGAGGTTCGCTTTTCTAGGTTGCTACCTGCAGGGAACTCTTATGGGTGTGAATGATGGTTATTCTCTAGTCTCCCTTCTTTAATAGAACCACTTCTGGGACACCTGTTTTATTTCCTTATTACCTCCTGTTCTCCAAGGAGAGACTCACGTCATCACTTTCTCCCTCACCATATGTGTGTGTGTATGTAAATATGTACAGTTATAAAAAAATAGATATTGTAAAGAGGACAATTTCCAGCTCTGCTTGAAAAGTCTCCTCCCGGAAATTGTCAAAGACACTCAGAGTAACCAGATTTATGCGGAAGGCATTTCTTTCCATCCTAGCCTCTTTACCTCTGCAGTGACTTCTTCCAGATTCAGGGAGAATTCCCAGGATTCTAAATTGCTTTGTTTGTTTGTTTGTTTTTGACACAGTGATTGGCTAATAGTCCAGCCTCCCAGTGCCTCAGCCCCTCCCCAGTGCCATGATTATAGGTGTACAACCACCATACTTGGCTCTCTACATTACTTTTTTAGAGACAGAAACCACAGCTCATAAACAAAAAGGAAACACTTTCTGGCAAAATTTAAGGGATTAGATTTAAAGGGTCACAGGGGCAGGTAAGAAGTGGGGTAAGAGAGGATCCACAGGAAGTCCTTTGGATAACAGTCACAGTTTAGATGTGGGAAAAGAGTCACTGTTTTATTTATTCATCAAGTTAATTGTAACCTAGAAAAGAATAAAATTGTTAGCCTGAAGGGATATATATATTTTAAAAACCACATAAAAAGAAAAAGATTTTGCTCAAAGATTTAAGATTACAGAGTAAAATCTTAGCACTTGCCACTTAAAGGTAGGAGGGTTTTTTTCACCTCATTGAATTCCTACAATTGATTACAAAATCAAAAATAAATGAAATACCTTTGACATAAAGTTTTATAATTGTGCAATCAGAAAGCAGTGCTGATGGAAGATTGTTTTAGATTATTCCTTAGTAGGACAATCTTCAGCTTAAAAAATGTTCTAGAAAATGTATGAGCATGTAAGGAAAAGTACTAATTAAAAGAAAAGTCTGAGGGAAATAATTTAAAATAGAGCCCACGGGTTTGAGGAACAATAATTTGATCCAGAATTTGAATGACTTTGAACTACTGTATTGAAAATGTCTATTGCTCTTTCCATAGCTTAACAACATTTCATAAACTTGAAATTTATGAAGGACTTAGAGGTTAGCTGTGGTAGGCAGTTCAGTCTCTAGAGATGTAGGATCATGTTGTCCTACTTAAACATCATGAGACACGGGGAAGTGGCTCTTTCACAAGGCAACACGTGTTTTTGGAGGCAAGTGTCTAACTATTAGAAAGCTATTTCACAATATTAGTTGAAATTTGCCTCTTTTCCATTCACTTGTACTAGTTCAACCCTCAGAAGCCACAGAAATATATCTAATCCTTCTTCCACATGATAGCCTTGTAGGTATTTGAAAGGAGCTATGACCCTTCCTTCAAGGTTTTATCGTAACTTTAAGCCAGGAAATTAGATGCAATTGGAAAAGATCCTTTATCATAGTGTAAAATTAGTATTAAATAAAAATAAAATGCTTATTTTAAAGCCAATATAGGTTTTGTCTATACCAGAAAATTTTAGTTATATATTACAGATGACTCTATACTTTGATCTAATCCTGATTGTAGCTCAAATCCGTTGAGGGACCTTAGATAATTAATATCTCAGAATCACAAGTTTCCTGTAAGGATAAAAAGGAGAAGAATATATTTAAAAATCTATTTAAAAGTTTAGAGATTTTTTTGAAGCTTTTTTATTGGAAATTTTTAATGTACAACTTAATGTGATTCATTCTGACATGTTTTTCATTGTGACATTTCCATATATGCATTTTGTCGTACATTACACAGATAAGTTCCCCCTTACCCTCTTGTGCACTTCCTCCCCCCATCCCACCCCCCACCAAAGACTTCTCTTCCACTTGCTAAAAGTTTAAAGTGTTTGTACACACAAATGTTATTATTGTATGACTGCTGGTTCAATAGCTAAAAAATAAAATATGGCCCATAAGGCAGCTATTTGTGACATCAACAATGCCAAAATCCCACTGTGACAGACTGAATACACAAATGGGCATTGGTGGTAGAACCCTGGCTTATAGCTTCTACAGCAATGAATTTAGGAAGCCAACGTATAAGCTTAGCAGCAATCAGTCCAGGATGCCAAACCACAACCATGGTAGTAAATGGTACAGGGTTAGGATTTGGTCAGTGAATCAACTTCCCAGTTTTTACTCTAATTTCAATACAAGCTCAATTAGAAGAAGCCAGATATGCCTGTGAAAACATAAAATGTCCTGCTTCTAGCCTACCTTCAGCCTCCTCAGACTAAGATCCAATTAAAGGCTACTTGAAACCTTCTCCTTCCCCTGCCTCCACTACAAAGCTTCCTCACTTCCTGCCTGCCTTTGACTTTCTGGCATAACTTGTCTTAGATGAATTGTTTGCTATAGGAAGCTGTGGAAAGCCTCTGTTTGTTTTCATTTGTGTGATCTTCATTTATTTCCATAAGTTTTTCTGAAGATTCTACAGAGATACTATTTGCACTGCCTATTATTGTATATCTGAGCTATCTACCAAGTGTGGGACTCACCAAGGTCTCCCATGCCTTGCTGCCTGCAGCTTATTGAGGATGCATTGACGTGTTAGGTCAGTACTGCTTCAGAGCTCTGCTACTTTTGCCTTTGAATTATTTGACTATTTAGTTTCATTTTGCTACTTAGGTTCCCATCGTTTGACAACTTTGTTGGAGTCAGGCCATTCTTTTTTATCCCTTTTTGCTCTGTCTTCTGCTTATGTTTTGTGTTGTGCTATCTAAAATTGTTGTCATAGAGTAGAACACAGACATAGGCCCCATGAGCCTTGAGTTGGAGCTGCCTTCACAGATCAGTGCGGTTCTCATTCCACTGGCATTCATTCTGACAATCTTTGCTGTAGGTCACCAACAAAACCAGACAAGATCATACTTCCATATGGATTTTTATCTTGAGAGTTTGATTTTGATCCACACAGAACCTTCTCTGTGGGGTACCACTTTCCTGGAAGCACAGATTGTCAGGTCTGCATTTGGAGGCAGCTAACCATCCAGTTATGGGCTCAAGATGCAAAGCACAAAAGCTTCACTTTCTAGCCACTGTTGCCAGCTTTTATAAGGTTGTTTAAACCTGATTTTTCTCCTTCTTAAGGAAAAAAAATTCCTTCTCATGTGTGTATTCATTACAATCCTAATCCTTGTGGTCATCCCTCTAAACGGCATAACTTCACAAAGGTGATTTGGGTCATAAATGGCCACTCTAAGGAACACTGGACTTGAACAAAATTGTCTGAGAGGAACCTTAGAAAAGAAAGGGAATATGATTCCTTGGCCCCAATGGGCAAGATTGTTTCGATTGGCATACAGAGGCCTCCAAATGAAAGTCTGATTCACAAATTGCTTCACTAAAAGATTCTTTGATTAAAGCTAATGAGCGATTTGACAAACTTAACAACAAAGTAGTCATTTCCATAGTTAACTCTACTTCTTGTTCTTTAATTGCTTCTCTATATTTGGTTCTCTCTCTTGCCCCTTATCCTTCTGATCTCTCTCCTTGTCACTTCCTTTCCTTTCTGCACTTTCTCCGGATCAGCTACCCATTCCCAGCACTCCAACACAAAAAGCCATTTGCCTCTAAGGGTCCATCACTTTCACAAGCCAGGTATGCAGGCAACAGTACAATACAAAGCTTGGAACTGAGATTAATTAAGAGGTATAATTAAAGGTGTCTCTGATCCCAGAGAGAATAACAAATATTCACAGATTAATTTGGAACTCTTTGGGATGTGTATGACCCAGGGTACCTGATTTATATCAACTTGTACATATGTTGATTGGAACCTCAGATGCAAAATCCTGGATGGCAAAAGATCATTGGACTGACTTGGAAAGTGATCTACAGGACCCTGTTTCCACAATAAATCCAAAAATCAAAACAAAACATAAATCCCAGAAAAGTAGATTAAAGTCTCAACAAAGACATACCTGAAGCATTTCCAATGAGAGTTATTTGGACTATTTATTTATTCATGCAAAAAACAAACAAAACCAAACAAAGAATATATAACTGTAGAAGATTTGGGGATAGTTAGAAAATACCTTCTAACAACACTAATCTTTCTACATTAAAACTTTCCATCTAGCTGGGCGAGGTGGCGCACACCTGCTCCCAGCGACTCAGGAGGCAGAGGCAGGAGGATGGCAAGTTTGAGACCAGAGGCAGTCTGTGTAATTTAGCAAGACTCTGTCTCAAAAAGTAGGAAAACGGGCTGGGGGTGCAGCTCAGTGGTACAGCACTTGCAAAGTATGCAAACACAAGACCCTGGGTTCAACCCTCAGTACTGTAAGAAAAAAAAAAAGGAAATAATAACTTTCCATCTTTGCTCATTGTCTTCCTTTGACCAAAAAGAGCACACAAATAGTAGCTATTTCACATAACAACAGACTTACCCTTTCTTGCAGCCCTAATCTATAATGCTTGGACTCCTTACTGAAAAAATATTCCTTCTAATCTCACTTTTAGAAGTTTTATAAGGGGAAATATGTTTTGCAAATGGATTGTAATATTAAACACACACCAGAGGGACTATTGAGGTTTCAGAGGACACTCTTCACAATCTTGTCGTTTCTTTTTTCTATACACATTTGCCCTTTCCACCATTCTTGATGTGTACCCCAGATAAAGATCTTGATCTTGTACCTGGCATTATATGGGCTAAAATTTCCACTGACGTAGGAAGAGTAATTGGAGCAGAATCTATTAAAGTTCAGATAGAGCTTACCAAACTGTTACCCAAACTTCACCAACATCCCTTGAAGCAAAAAGCAGAAGAGGGCCTCAACTTATAGTTGAGGGCTTTGTATCCTAAGACCTTCTCAAAACTGCACTAGTCCTTGTAACATTCCTGCACTTCCAGGAAAGAAACTAAACACATCTTAGGGACACAAATAAAATGGCTACCCTCCTGTCCCATTAGTACCTAAACTGAATACTATCCTGTAATCACTTCCTCCTCAAATTACTTGCTTCACTGTGGAGGATTATTGCTCTACTTTTTTTCACTTTTTCTGCACAAGAACAGTTAATACTATTTTGCTTTCGTCTAAGAGGACAACATAACACAGGAAAAGTTAGGCCTCTGGGTTTCATTGAAATCTTTTCCTATTTTTATTAGTCCCTTAATCAAGAATGAATAGGTCAAATTTCCGTTATTATTCAGTTCTAATACACTGTGTAGATGATCTTATACCTTGCTCAGAGATGCCAATAAAAAGCATTCCATTTACTTGCTCTCAGCCTTATCAGAAGAGAGACATAAAGTTTTAAAAAGGTAAGTTATTGTTTTGCCAAAGTATAGTCCATTATTTTGGGCATGCCCTATTCAAGGAAGGGAAACCATTCTCTCCTGACAAGTTAAAGACTGTCTAAACCTACCCTACAGATTCACAAGGCTACCTGTGAAATGACTTCTCAGTCTAACTGGATATTTTTGACAATGGCTTTCAAGGTGTTTTTTATTTTTATTTTTTATTTTTATTTTTTTTTTGAGGTTGTAATACCTCTTTATGAGATGGTAAAGCCCCCAGTGAGAGTCCCTCTTTTCTGGAAGCCAAAGTAGTGAATGAGCCTTCTGTAATATGTAATGGCATCCTTAACTGGAAAGAAAGGACTTTTGTCTATTTGTTCATGAATATTCTGGACAACTTCAGGTTTTAATTCAACTTCACAAGAACTATGAAAAAGCCATCACTTACTATAGCCTCAACTTCAATCCAGTTGCAAAGGTCATGTCTTAGGGCAATGCTGCCACTGCAAAACTTCTTGAATTTGTTCCAGATTCTTTGTTTGACCATATGGTTCCTCATGGAGTACAGACCTTACAATTAACTGAAGACACACACACTTTTCAGTTAGCCTAACAACCTCTTAAAAGTTTTTGTTGTTCTCTGTCTCTTACATTACTGTTTACTTATATAACACTCTGAATCCTGATAATCTCATGACTTTATGAAAGAAGAGGAACATTATGGATGTCTTACTTTAGTAGAGAACTTTCTACACGTTGCTCAGATTTATTAGTAACACCCATTGAGAATCTTGTCCTTGCATTATTTGTTGATGAATCATATCTCAAAAACTGAAATTGGAGATTGCTGAGAAATCACAAATGCTATCGCTATCTGAGCTGTCCTTTAAAATATAATCCTCTACCTGGTATAATTAGTTCAGATTGTAGAATTTATCTTACTTATTTAACGCTTTTTGTTTCTTTCCTTCTTTCCTTCCTTCTTTCCCTTCCTTCCTCCTTCCCTCTCATTCTTTTTTTCTTTCTTTTGACAGGATCTCAGTATGTAGCCCAAGCTAATTTTTAACTCAAAATCCTCCTGCATAAGCCTCCCAAGTGCTGAGATTAGAGGTATGTGCCATCATGCCCAATTTATTGGGCTTTTCAACTAGCCCAAAACTAGGGGGTTTGTTTTGGAAGTAAAAAAATTTCTTACCTCTGCTGGAACACCCATCAGAAATGAACAAATTGAATTTTTGGACACACTCCTATTTCCTAGTGAGATGTCTAATATAAAGATTGATGTCCAGCCTAAAGAGATAAAATGGAAGTTAAAGAAAATGTTCTAGCATATAATTTTGAGAAACAAGCAGCCTTAATCAAGGTCAGGATACTAAATAACCTCCCAAGGGATAAATCTCTGGGGTGACTGAAAGATGTAATTATAAAATATCAGCATTCAGTGCCTGACTTAGAAAAGGAAAAATGAGGAAAAAGGTGGTTCTATCCTTCATTCAAATAATCCTTGGCATTCATAAAATGGTCATTTGGTGCACTGGGTCATTTCCAATGGATATTAGCTAAATTTCTTCAGGAAACTACTCTTCATGGTGAAAAAATACTACTATCTTAAACCAGTGGGGAAATTTGAAAAAATACATCTGGGATTGTTTTTAGCTCATAAGTTCCTCATGAACGAAATAGTCCTAGAAAAACTGTAAACATGAGGCATGGTCAAGACCAACCAAATCCTTAAGGAATGTTGGTGCACCCTCAGATGGGATTTGTCTATTTTCAGGACAGATTCAATGATTTCTTTTTTGCTGAAAATCTCCAGCCCTTATTGTGCCTAAAGAGCTACTCATTTTGTGCTTCTAACCTGGATTATTGTTTTTGGGTGCCATCAAGTTGGGTCTGACTTATAGCAACCTATGTACAACAGATGAAATATTCCCCAATACTGCACAATGCCTGGCACTTTGTCAGTGCTTCTTTGCTATTCATACGGTTTTCAATGGCTAATGTTTCATGACTGCCACATGCTTCTCCCATTTGTGCAGTGCTGGGGATCGAACTCAGGGCCTCAGAGAGTGCAGAGCGGCTCTCTACAAACTGAGCCAAAACCCAGCTCCCACCTAGGGCATATCAACTCTTATATCAAGTGACTGAGGTACAAAATGTACAGGAAACATTACAAAAGAACCCCTTCTTGACTAGTATATATCCCTTATCACCATAAAGGTTGAAAGAATCGATGGCATTCTTAAATTAAAATCAATAAAACTTTCAGAAATCCTTCAGCTTCCTTGGCTATAGGCATTCTTACTAGCTCTTGTGGCCATATAATCCATTCCCTTGAGGACACATTAGTCATCCTCTTCTGAACCATTAAGAGGAAGAACTATGCATTTAAAAACTTACACCTAATACTAGGTTCTTCCCTATTGCATGCATATTGGTTATAATATTGCAAGGGAATCATATAGTCCTATCACCAACAAGTTAAGTCCACCTTTCCATAACATCTTCTTAAATGGGCTCTTTATGATTATCAGTGATGAAATTTCATCTATTGACAGAGATATTGGATTAAAACTACTCTTGAGCCTCATTGAAAAGAACCTTATTAAGTGCTGTTATCAACAAATACAACAGTGAAATTCCAACAAGCCAATCCTTGACTTCATGATTTATGACTGCTTTATATTACTATTATGAAATACCTAAAATAGTTAACTTGCATAGAGAAAGGGATTATTTTGGCTCACAGTTTGAGAGAAAAAGGGATTATTTTGGCTCACAGTTTCAGTATAAGATCAGGTAGACTCATTGCTTTGGAACCCTGGTGGGTGTGCTGGTGGTAATGGTGAGGAGCACATGGTGGAGTAAGCTAATTACCTAATACCAGGAAGAAAAAGCAGTCAAGGACCCACAATTACCTTTGAGGACAGGCCCTCAGTGACCTAAGGACTTTCTACTAAACTCTGTCCCATAAAGTTTCCACCATCTTCTAATAGGGACCAAGCCTTCAACACACAGGCCTTTGGGGGACATTCAAGATCTAAACTATAATATTTGCATTGGTGTCTTGGCTGCTGAGAGAGACTCCAGGTGGTTCAGCCTCTGTGGATTCTGGACCACTAACCCCAGGAACAGTTCTGAGGACAGCAGGAGACTCCAGAATCAGAAGTGGAATTGAATCTCTTCAATGCTATGATTCTCATCTTTCCTCCTGAAAATATATGGGATGTTTTAGTAGTCTGTGACATTTGAGGATGTGGCTGTGATCTTTACCATGGAGAAGTGGGCTTTGCTGGATTCTTCCCAAAAGAAGCTCCATAGAGATGTGATGTAGGAAACCTTCAGGAACCTGGCTGCTATAAAAGTGAAGCAGAACAGAATTTCTGTAAACATTGAGGAAGGTAATTAATGTGGAGAAAAATTCAGCTGGATTCTAAATTCTACAGTGTGAGAGAATAATCCTTACAGATTTAAATCATGTGAAAGGCATGTGGATGGAGATGTTCTCAATGTTAATTCATCCCCAAATATGCCCACCCCACTTCAGATTGAACTCATACCATAGGAATATCAGGAATATGAGGAGAAATCCTTCAAGAAGTGCAGGACCTTGCAAGGACATGAATATATTCACACTGAAGAGAAACCATATGGATGTAAGCAGTGTCTAGAAACATTTACTCATTCTAGTTCCTTGTGATGCCATGAAAGGGTTCACAGCAGATGCAGATGTCTCTAGTATGATGACTTGTCACCCTTTGGGTATATTCCCACGAGTGGTATAGCTAGGTCGTGTGACAGTTCTATTTTTAGTTTTCTGAGGTTTCTCCATATTGATTTCCAAAGTCGTGGAACCAATTTACAATCCCACCAACAGTATAAGAGGGTTCCTTTTCCTCCACAACCTCACCAGTATTTGTTATTATTTGTTTTGTTGATCTTGGCCATTCTTGCTGGAGTTAGGCGGAATCTCAGAGTTGTTTTGATTTGCATTTCCCTAATGGCTAGGGATACTGAGCATTTTTTCATGTGCTTCATGGCCTCACAAACTTCTTCATTTGAGAACTGTCTGTTCATTTCCTTTGCCCACACATGTATTGGGTTATTTGTTGTCTTGGTATTTGCTTTCTTGAGTTCTTTGTAAATTCTAGAAATTAGCCCTCTGTTGACGTGTAGGATGAGAAGATTTTCTCCCATTCAGTGGGCTCTTCCTTAACTCTATGGATTGCTTCCTTTGCTGTACAGAAGCTTTTTAATTTCATGTAATCCCACTTGTCAATTCTTGGTGCGATTTTCTGAGCAATTTGGGTCTTATTAAGGAAATGCTTTCCTATACCTATGTGTTGGGGAGTGTTTCCTATCTTTTCTTCTAGTAGTTTTAAGGTTTCTGGTTTTATGTTGAAAAACTCACTTTTCAATAGCACATTAAATACAATTATTTAAGCATTACATAGGCATTAAGTATACAAACATATTAGGGAGACAATGCACCAATGGATCCAACATAGTTTACAATAAAAGGAGCAACAACTTATCACTTGACTTGATTTTAAAAGATACTACCCATTAATCTCATATGCTATTGCATAAACAACAAATATTTCAACTCAACATTTATTTTTAAGAGTTTACAAATACATAGTCTAGACATCTACTTTAAGATTAAGCCACAGCTAAGCACAATGTATTTATAATTTTCTAAACGTTTTCTTCAGGTTGTGTAATTTCTGGAGAATTGTATTATTTACATCAGTCTCCTCACATTTATGCCAATAAAATTGAACTTTATAAGGACTTTTCACAGAACTTTGAAACTATTTGTTATAACTGACCATTTTTTTGCATTTGTAAGGTTTTGACCCATGTGTATTTACACACCTAGGCCAACTGGACACTATTGTACATTCCTTCTAATCAAGCTTTCATACTATACTGTGTTCTTTCATATTTGAAAACTGAACGGAACTAACTAGAGATGTTCCCACACATGTTAAATTGACATTTTTTCATTATGCATTCTATGTTTGCTAGACTGATCTTGTGAAAATGGGGCCTTCTCACATTCTTTATTTAGGAATAATATCCAGTGTAACTCCTTACATGTCTTTGCAAGGTCCTGCACTTCTTGAAGGGTTTCTCACACTGCATGTATACCTAAGGTTTCTCTCCACTGTACTCATGACATTGTATCATTTACATTGAGATTATCCTCTCCCCCTTTATTCCTCTACATTGATCCTCCTTCTCATCCCCCTTCCACAGTCTTTGCTTCCCTTTGATAATTCCCTTCCTCCTTTTTCTACATGTTTTTGAAAAGAACCAGAACAAGTGCACGATTTCCCCCATTGCTTATGTCCATAAATTTCTCTCCATTGTGGGTTCATTCACATATTCAAAATTTACTCAAATGATAGAAGGCTTTCCCATAGAGTTTACACCATAGAGTTTCTCTCCAGTCTGAAACTTTTCATGATCTGAAAGGGAATTATGAGTAAAGTCTTTCCCATATTGCTTTCAGACATCAGATATTACTCCAGTGTGGGTTTGCTCACATCTTTGATCCTTGCTCAAAGAAGAAAAGGGGTTTTCTCCATAAGGGTTTTCTCCACTCTGAATCCTTTCATGGCATTGCAAGGAAGTAGAATGACTTAATGTTTTCCAACACTTCTTACATTCATAGGGTTTCTCTCTATTGTGAATCCATTCATATATTTGCAAGCAAATGTGCACCTTGAAGGTTTTCTTACACTGATTACATACATAGGGTTTCTCTCCAGTATGAATTCTTTCATAGCATCAAAGGTAACTAGAAGAAGAGAATTTCCCACATAGCTTGTATCCATAGGGTTTCTTTCTACTGTGAACCCTTTCATGGCATCACAAGGAACTAGAACGAATAAATGTTTCCAGACGCTGCTTACAACCATAGAGTTTCTCTTCAGTGTGAATATATTCATATGGATATGTACCATAATTTTTTATCCATTATTCTGTTAATGGGCACTTTGTTTGGTTCCATATTGTTATTATCATGAAGAGTGATCCATTGAATATGGTACATATGCACAATGGAATACTACTCAGCAATAAAAATGAAATAATGTCATTTGAAACAAAATGGATGGAACTGGAGAATATCATCTTAAGTGAATGAACACAAGCTCAAAAAGAGAAATGCCATATGTTCTCACTCATATGTGGGAGAAAAAAATCTTATACATAAGTTGATATATAAAATTGCACAATTAAACTTAGCAAAGAAGAGATAATATAAAGAGTAGAAAGAAGGAGGGAGGGAACTATCAAAGGGAAGCAAAGATTGTACAAAAGGGGATGGGAAGGAGGATCAATGTAGAGGGATAAAGGGGGAGAGTATAATCTCAATGTAAATGATGCAACTTCATGAGTACATGGGAAAAATGGGGGAATATAACCCAAATATGCTTATGAGTTTTACTACATATTATTCAAAAGGTTCCATAAACCTTGTAAGTTGATAAAAGTGTAACCAAAAGTGATGCAATAGTTGCATAATGGAAAAAGCCAATGCTGTATTACTCTGTACCCCCCAACATTTACCAATAAAGGGAGGGAAAAAAACCCTCATATTGAATAGTTAAGTAAGAAGATTGGGAAAAGACAGAACAGCATTTTCAAGGTATGTTTCATAGAATGGGAATAGATGTCACATGAAAATTAAGATTTTATGTTCAAATAAACTTGAGAAATGCTTAAACAACAACAACAAATAAGAAAAGTAAGTTTTTGTTAATTGTTAGGAATTTACTATTGTTCTTCTGAGATGGGTTCATATTGTTTATACATATATTCTCTGTCTCTTCAGGAAAAATGACTTTTGAGCTTATTTAAAGAAATAATTAAGATCAAGGCGCAAACTAACAAAATGCAGAC
The DNA here is from genome assembly GCA_007922755.1 of Pedetes capensis. Classification (NCBI taxonomy): domain Eukaryota; kingdom Metazoa; phylum Chordata; class Mammalia; order Rodentia; family Pedetidae; genus Pedetes; species Pedetes capensis. The sequence continues at coordinate 88,055 of VMDO01004123.1, forward strand.
TAAAAGGACAAAAAAAACCTAATAAAAACAAGAGTTGGTTCTTTGAAAAGATTAACAAAGTTGACACTCCCTTAGCCAGACTCACAAAGAGAGAAGGAGGAAAGGAAGAAGGAGGAGAGAGAAGAGGAGGAAGGGAGGGAGAGAGAGGTGAGAGAGAAGGAGGGGGGAAATATTAATAAAATCAGAGATGAGAAGAGGGACAAAACAATGGACAATGGATACCAATGAAATGCAGATATCAGAGACTACTTTGAGAAATTGTACTCCTCCCAAAATGCAAACACAGAAGAAATGGATAAATTCCTTAACACTTATGACTTACCAAAACTATACCCTGAGGACATAAGTATATCAAACAGAGCTATTTCAGCCAATGAGATAGAGACTGTAATAAAAACCTCTCAACAGAGAAAAGTCCAGATCCTGTTGTCAGCTCATAGCTGAATTCTATCATCCTTTAAAGAAGAATTAATACCTGTCTTCCTCAAATTATTTCATAAAATACAAAAGGAAGGTTTACTTCTAAATTCATTCTATGATGCCAGGATCACACTGATACCAAAACCAGATAAAGACTCTACAAAAGAAAGAGAACTATAGATTAATTTCCCTGGTGAACATTGATGCAAAAATCCTCAAGAAAATTCTTGCGAACTGAATACAGCAACACGTAAAAAAGATCATATATCATGATCAGATGGGCTTCATTCTATAGATGCAAGGCTGGTTCAATATAAATAAAACAATTAATGTAATCCAACATATCAAGAGACTTGCAGACAGAAATTACATGATCATCCCAGTTGATGCTGAGAAGGCCTGCAACAAAGTTCAAACCTCTTCATGATGAAAGTCCTGAAGAAATTGGACATAGAAGGAACTTATCTCAACATCATAAATTCTATATATGACAAACCTACAGCCAACATCACAGGGAAAAATTAAAAGCATTCCCTTCAAGATGAAGAACAACACAAGGATGTCCACTCTCTCCCCTCTTATTCAATATCATGGTTAAAGTCCTATCCATAACAATCAGGCAAGAAAAATTTAAAAAGGAGTACAAATTGGGAAAGAGGAGCTCAAACTGTCTCTATTCACAGATGACATGATTCTATACATAATAGCTCCAAAAATTCCACTGGAAAACTCTTAGATCTAGTTATCTCCTTCACCAAAGTTACAGGATACAAAATTGACACTCAAAAATCAATAGCTTTCCTTTCCACCAACAGGCAACGGGAAGAGAATGAAATAAAAATAACAATCTCATTCACAATAGCTCACCAAAAAATTACTTAGGAATAAATCTTACCAATGACCCTAAAGACCTCTACAATGCAAACTTCAAAATATTAAAGAAAGAAATAGCAGAAGATACTAGAAGATGGAAGGACCTCCCTTGCTCATGGGTCAGAAAAATTAATGTTGCAGAAACGGCTCTATTACCAAAGTGATTTACAAATTCAATGCAATCTTCATCAAAATTCCACTGACATACTTTGCAGAAATAGAAAAAACAACCCAAAAATCTGTATGGAAGCACAGAAGACTGTGTATTGCCAAAACAATCCTTGTTGTTGTTGTTGTTGTTAGGTGCTGTCCAGTCGGTATCTGACTCATAGCGACCCTCTGTGCAACAGGGGAAACACTATTGTCAGTGCTTCTCTGCTGTTCATAGGGTTTTCAATGGCAGATTGATTTTTGGGAGGGGGTTGCCAGGTCCTTCTCCCAAGCCTACAGCTTCTGGTGTTCCCAGGCGGTCTCCCATCCAGGTACTAATCAGGCCTGACCCTGCTTAGCTTCCGAGATCTGATGGGATCAGATGCCCTGATGGGATCAGGGCTACAGCTGCAGGCAAAGAAAAATTAGACTATGTCATTTGTAGGAGAATGGATGGAACTGGAGATAATCCTGTCGTGGGGTGCGTGCCTCCCAGTCTGGCCTGGAGGTTTGGTCGGGCGGCGCCGCTGCTGCACACGCAGATACTAAACACAGTTCACTCGGGACCCTCAGGTGAGAGGCGCAGACTCCTGCGGCCCTCAGGACCCCGGAGGAGACAGGAGAAAGGAAAAGCCTCAGGCGCTTTTGCCTTCCAGGGGCAAACACCTGTGTTGGTTGTCTCGGTGGTCACGAGGAGACAGCTGTTGTTTCCTCAGTGATCAGACTGAGAGCAGGTTCTTTTCCTTGTTAAGGATTGCAACAAGAGAGCATTCTTTCCTCACCAAAGGTCCAGGGGAGAGCAGTGGGAAAGGTGTTTCTTCATCAGTGGTCCGGGCAGGAACGGGCAAGAAGGCACAGAAAGGGGTGCCAAAAGGGATCGAGCTGCCGCAGCACAGCTCTTTATGTAGCTCGCCCATGGAATGGCAGCAAAAACAGCGCAGGAGGTATCCCAATACCCAATTTCAAACTATATTATAGGGTCATAATGGCAAAGACAGCTTGGTACTCACACAAAAATAGGCATTAAGGTCAATGAAACAGAATGGAAAACCCAGAGATACACCCCCGTAACTACTGCTACCTGATTTTTGACAAAGGGGCTAAAGATGTACATTGGAGAAAAGATAATCTCTTCAATGAATGGTGCTGGGAAAATTGGATTTTCAAATGCAGAAGAATGAAAATAGACCCGTGTCTGTCAATTTGTTTGAAAGTCAACTCAAAATGGATCAGAGACTGCAACATAAAACTGGAAACCTTAAAACTACTAGAAGAAAAGATGGAAACACACTCCAATACATAGGTACAGGCAAGTACTTCCTTAATAGGACTCAAATTGCCTGGGAAACTGCACCAAGAATTGACAAATGGGATTATATAAAACTAAAGAGCTTCTATACAGCAAAAGAAACAATTAATGGAATAAAGGAACAGCCCACAGAATGGGAGAAAATCTTTGCATCCTGCACATCTGAAAAAAGACTAATTCTTAGAATATACAAAGAACTTAAGAAAGCAAACACCAAAATAACAAATAATCCAATAAATAAGTGGGCAATGGACCCAAACAGACATTTCTCAAGAGAAGAAATACAAATGGCCAATAAAAACATGAAAAAATGTTCAATATCCCTAGCCATTAGAGAAACACAAATAAAAAACAACACTGAGATTCCATCTTAACACAGTAAGAATGGCCAAGATTAACAAAACAAATAACATCAAATGCTGGTGAGGATATGAGATAATGGACACCTTTTACACTGCTGGTGGGATTTACACTGCTGGTAAATTAGTTCAGTCACTTTGGAAATCAATATAGAGGTACCTTAGAAAACTAAGAACAGAACTACCATATGACCCAGCCATACCATTCCTGAGAATATACCCAAAGGAAGATAAATCATCATACCACAGGGACATTTGCACTTCCATATGGGTAGCTTCCACCCAAGACGTTGGATAAAGACTTCTGCCTAATTCCTGCTATGTTATTATTGATAATTATCTTTCTACCCACTTGTCTAACATTTGTCATACTGTAGGGGCTTGTATATTGCTGTGGTGCTGAAAGATATACCACTGGTATTTTAGATACCAGCAGGGTCATGCATGATGGAAAGGTTTCAACTGAACTTCCAGAATAAGACAGACTAGGGAGTGTGGGGCATGCTCCTCCTGGTCTGGCCCAGATGTTCAGATGGGTGGCGTGGCTGCACACACAGATATCTAAACACAAGTCACTCCAGACCCTTGGGTGAGGAGTGCTAACTCCTGCGGCCCTCAGGAACACCGGCAGAGACGGGAGAAAGGAAAAAGCCTTGGGCACTTTTGCCTTGCAGGGACAAACACAGCTCTTTATTCCTGTGCCCTTAGAAGGGTGGGGAGGAACCCAAAGTGTACAGCTTAAAATTTCCAGAAGCCTAAGTGCTGCAGCTCTATGCTGCCTCGGGGGGCAGCCACAGCTTTTCTGCCTCCAGCGCTGGGACTGGAGACTGTCCTCAGCTTTGGCCTCTTGGTGCTGGGTCCAAGCGGCTTTCCTCAGCTTGTCTGTATTCCATCATTCCTTGAGAGTGCTGTCTAGTTGTCCTGGTCTCAGTGATCATGAGGAGAGAGAGAGTTCTATCTTCTTCGGTGGTCTGGTTGAGAGAGATTCTTGCTTCATTGGGTCGGATGTAGAGAGAGTTCTCATTTAGTCAGTAGCCCGCAACAGAGAGAGAGCGAGAGAGCTGCTGCAGTGTAGCTCCTTATATAGCTCTCCCCTGAATGGCCTGAGCCAATCAGCTTTCAGTCCAATTGTCCAATCAGGTTCAGGGGATTTATGAGAGGTTTTGTACAAATGTCCCTAGACTTCTAACTTACAACCCAGATCTTTAAAAGCCATTTTCCCAGTTTTGGGTTTTTTGCCAATTTCCTCCCAATTTCTTCCTACAAGGGAGAGAGACCAGCAGCTCACTTATGAAACAATTAGCCATTGCAAACCCTATAAACAGCAGAGACACACTCAAATATAGTGCTGGAAATGAGCTCCCCACCCCAGGTTGGAAGCCACTCAAAAGATGACTGAGGAAGAGTTTCCTCCTCAGAGTCAAATAGACCTTAATGATAGGGACAGAGTAAATCCACATAGTCCTCCATTTCCTGATGTGACACAACTTAAAATGAGAAGAAACAATTGTGTTCGTTGTTGCTAGGTGCTGTCGAGTCATGTCTGACTCATAGCAACACTGTGTACAACAGGATAAAACACTCCCCAACACTATACTATGTCAGTGCTTCTCTGCTATTCATAGGGTTTTCAGTGGCAGATTTTTTGGGGATTGTATTAGGAGTGAGCTGCCAGGTCCTCTTCCCATTTATGCAGTGCTGGGTATTGAATTCAGGGCCTCAGAAAGCACAGAGCAGCACTCTACCAACTGAGCTAAACCCCAGCCCCTCCATTAATAATTGGAAAGTTGAATGTACACAGTATGGATCTAGGAAAATTAGAAATCATCAAAAGTGAAATAGAGTGCATAAACATCAACATTCTAGGCATCAGTGAGTTAAAATGGTATGACCATTTTGAATCAGAAAATCATATGGTATGGCTATGCCTGGAACAACAACTTAAAGATAAATGGAGTTGCTTTCATCATCAAAAAAGTCACCTCAAGGTCTGTTCTTAGGTACAATGCTGTCAGTGAGAGGATAATACCCATAGGTCTACAAGAAAGATCAGTTAACATGACTGTTATTCAAATTTATGAGCCCATTACTAAAGCCACAAATGAAGAACTGGGAGATTTTTACCTGTTTCAGCAGTCTGAAATTGATTGAAAATGCAATCAGGATGCACTGATAATTACTGTTGATTGGAATGCAAAAGTTGGAAACAAAGAAGAAGACTCTGTAGTTGGAAAATATGGCCTTGGTGACAGAAACAATGCTGGAGATTGCATAACAGAGTTTTATAAGACCAACGACTTTTTCATTGCAAATACATTTTTCACCAACATAAACAGTGACTATACACATGGAATTCACCAGATGTAACCAAATACAGAAACCAAATTGACTACATTTGTGGAAAAAGATGATGCAAAACTCAATATTAGAAGTCAGAACAAGACCAGGTGCTGATTGTGGAACAGACCATCAATTGCTCACATACAAGTTCAAACTGAAAGAGAGGAAAATTAGACCAATTGTACGATAGCCAAAATATGATCTTGAGTATATCCCACCTCAGTTCAGAGACAATTTCATGAACAATTTTGATGTGTGAGGCACTAATGATTGAAGACCAGATGAGTTGAGGCAACACATCAAAGATATCATTCATGAGGAAAGCAAAAGGTTAAGAGAAGAAAAAAAGAAAAGACCAAATTACATGTCAAAGGAGACTCTGTGACTTGCCCTTGAATGTTGAGTAGCTGAAGCAAAGGAAGACATGATGAATTTAAAGACCTAAACAGAAGACTTTAAGGGGTAGCTCATGAAGACAAAATCAAATATTATAATGACATATGCAAAGAGCTGGAGATAGAAAAGCAAAAGGGAAGCTATTTTTCTTAAGCTCAAGTTATTGTAGAAAAAATTCCAACTTCAAGTAGCAATAGTGAAGGATTCTAAATAGAAAATACTAAATGATGTAGGAAACATGAAAAGAAGATGGGATGAATACACCAAAAAGAATTTGTGGATGACCAATCATTTCAAGAGGTAGCATATGATTAGGAACCAGTGGTACTAAAGTAAGAAGTGGAGGCTGCCTTTGAAGGCATTGGTGAAACACAAGGCTACAGGAATTGATGGAATACCAATAAGGATGTTTCAACAAACAGATGTAGCACTAGAGGTGCTCCCTTGTCTATGCCAAGAGATTTGGAAAACAGCTACCTGGCCAACTGACTAGAAGAGATCCACATTTGTGCCTATTCCCAACAAAGGGGATCCAACCAAATGCAGAGATTATCAAATGATATCATTAATATTACATACAAATAAAACTTTGGTAAAATTTTGCTATAGATCATTCAAAAGTGACTATAGCAGAATGTCGACAGGAAACTGCTGGAAAATCAAGCCGGATTCAGAAGAGGATGTGGAACCAGGGACATCATTGTTGATATCAGATGGATATTGGCCAAAAGCAGAGAATACCAGAAAGATGTCTATGTTTTACTGACTATGCAAAGGTATTTGACTGTGTGGTTCATAATAAATTATCAATAACATTACAAACAACGGGGATACCAGAACACTTAATTGTACTTATGAGGAATCTGAACATGGACCAGGAGGAAGTCCTTCAATTAAAACAAGGAAACATTGCTTGGTTTAAAGTCAGGAAAGCTGTGCTTCAGGGCTGTATCCTTTCACCCTATCTCTTTAACCTCTATGCTGAACAAATAATCTGAGAAGCTGGATTTTATGAAGAAGAACCTGGTATCAGGATTGGAGGAAGACTCATTAACAACCTTCTTTATGCATATGACACAACTTTGCTTGCTGAAAGTGAAGAGAATTTGAAGCATTTACTGATGAAGATCTTAGAACACAGCCTTCAGTATGGATTGCAGCTAGAAATCAAGAAAATAAAAATCCTTACAACTGGGTCCATAACCAACTTCATGATAAGTGGAGAAAAGATTGAGGTCCAAGATTTTGCTTTATTTGGTTCTACAATCAATGCCCATGGAAGCAGCAGTCAAGAAATCAAAAGAGATGTTGCATTGGGAAAAGCTGTTGCAAAAGACCTCTGTAAAGTGTTGAAAAGTAAAGATGTCACATTGAAGACAAAGGTGCACCTTCCTGACTTTTGCCATGGTATTTTCAGTGGCATGATATGCTTGTGAAAGCTGGACATTAAATAAGAGAGACAAGAGAAGAATTCATGTTTTTGAATTATGGTGCTGCTGGAGGCCAATATTGAGTATATTATGAACTGCCAAAAACAACAACAACAAACAAAAACAAAAACAAAAACAAACAAACAAAAAACCCACCAAACCAACAGATCCGTCCTAGAAGTACAATCAGGGTGTTCCTTGGAAGCAAGGGTAGTTAGACGGCATCTTACATATTTTAGACATGTTGTCAGGAGGGATCAATCCCTGGTAGACATCATGTTTGGGAGAGTGGCGAGTCAGTGAAAAAACCGGAAGACTCTCACCTAGATGGATCAACATAGTGGCTGCACTTGGACTTAATCATAAAAAAGATCGTGTGCATGGCACAGTGTCGGGTAGTGTTTCGTTGTGTTGTACATAGTGTTGCTATGAGTCCGACTGACCAGAAGGCACCTAACCAACACTATGCTGTATGCTTCCTGATGGCCTGAACTTTGCCTCTTTTAGTTCCCAGGGAACCTAGCACAGTCTCTGGCACACAGGCAGGTAGCAGTACTCACTTTTAAATAAATAAAAGTGCAAGTAAATAAGTGCGATACGTGAATCCGGGTGAGGAGGGCAACATGTTTCTTTAGGAAATTTTTCAAGGCACTGCCTATCCTTCAACGCTTTGTCCTGAAAACCGCAGAGCTCACCAAGTGACAGTAACAGTCACAGCCATGCGCCTAGTCTAAGAGCCGGTGGTAGGCTTCGAGGGATGTCTGCGGCACGGCCTCGCCGGATATACGCAAAGGCATGGGGCGGGGCTCTGGTAACCCAGGCAACATCCCGGAAGTAGCCTACCGTCTTAACCTGTGGCGCGCTTTGTGTTTCTGGACTCTGAAGTTTTAATCGCAGTGGAAGCAGCGTTCAGAAAACAGCAAGGCAGGTTGAGATGCGCTTTGGGGATTGGGGTTACATACAGCGTGGGAGAACAGGAGTGGCGTCTCTGCGTCCGCTGGGGATTCAGGCGCCAGGTCGCAGATCCTTACCATAGAAGGCCCGAACGCGGCTCTGTTTTGAGAGCGTTTGTGCGCTGCACGGTGTGTGGGTGTCTAGCGCACCCTCCCTCAGAGCACTTGAGCGAGCACATGCAAAAGCGCTTTGGGACGCTTTTGCACGGAGCGATTGTAGCTTTCAAAAGGTTTCCTGTCTCGCAGCAGAGTCACGCTACTCAGGGTACGTTGGGACAGGGACAGTCATTTAAATCGATAGTTGTCAGTGCGGGGTTTCTAAGAGGGGTCCCTCGGTAGACGAAGAAGTGACAGTTTTAGGATGTTCCAAGCAGAGGGGGGAAAATGGTTGGAACTATGTGTGAAGGCTAGAACTTGGTCAGGATCTGTGGGAGGTGTGAGAAAAGACTAGAAAGAAAGGTCAGTTGGGACACACTGGGGCGAAGCTCTGAAATTGGATTCATCTATACAGCGGGGCGCCATTAAAATCTTTTGAGGAAGAAAAGTTGAGATCTATAATCTATCTCTGTATATGGATAGGATTGACAGAAGAGAGAGTGCTTCCAACAGAATTCTTGTTTCCCTTTGGTCAGTTTCTCACACTAGTCAGAGTGGATTTATTATAAGCTCACCTTAACTCTCTCCACATAAAGCCCTTCCGTGGCTTTGTGTAGTATTTAGGATAGTGTTCAAATTGCTGTGGCTCACAAGGCTACGATCTGCCCCATGCCTTTCTAGGCTGTTCTCTAGCCTGTTACACTCTCAAGTCGTGATTAGTCAAACTGAACTTCTCAAACTCTAGATATCTTTTCTCCTGCCGGGAACATTCTTTTTCTCCACTTGTATTTGTACTGTGCTTTTCAGCTTCAACATTTTTGGGAGAATTAGAAAGAAGAGGCAGCCTTTTCTCATATGTAAAGTAAGTTAGTTGATTGCATAGCATACCATTTACATCCCATCTTGCCTTCCTATTGTAATGAGTTGTTTAATTGTGGTCCTCTGAGAAACTCAAACCATTGGAGGGCATAGGCTATTCTACGTTTTTGCCATATTTAGCAAGTACTTTAAAAATATTTGTCGAGTTAACAGAATAGTGAAATGAGTGAGTGAATGAATGGAAGGGAAACCTGTTGAGAGAGATAATGAGAACCTGGATAAAAATACTCCTAAAAAGATGGAGAAGAGTGGACAGATGGTAGAGATATTTTAATGAAAGAACTAATAGGTTGTATTATCTGATTGACTGAAAGACAAAATGTCGTGTAGCACTGTGGTGTCTGATCCCGTCAGATCTCAGAAGCTAAACAGGGTCGAGCCTGGTTAGTACTTGGATGGGAGACCACCTGGGAACACCAGGTGTTGTAGGCTTGGGAGAAGGACCTGGAAACCCACTCCCAAAAATCAATCAGCTATTGAAAACCCTATGAACAGCAAAGAAGCATGACAATAGTGTTTAGTCTATTGTACATAGGGTTGCTATGAGTCAGATACTGACTCAATGGCAACCACAACAATAACAATATATTGTGTGCCCAGTGTATTCATAACTTTACTCAAGGGATTGTTGTTGTTGTTAGGTGCTGTCAAGTCGGTATCTGACTCATAGCGACCCTCATAGGGTTTTCAATGGCTGAGTGCTTCGGGATTGCCTTGGGAGTGGATTGCCAGGCCCTGCTCCCATTTTTGCGGTGCTGGGAATTGAACTCAGGACCTCAGAGACTGCAGTGCAGCACTCTACCAACTGAGCTAAATCCTAGCCCACTCAAGGGATTAGGTGAGATAATCAAGGGAGGATGTGAGATTCCCCCCTTGGTGATCTAGACAGTAAGCTCTATAAGAGCTGGCACTATAATAACTTACTTGCAGTTTTATCTCCAATGCTCAGCCAATGCCTGGTATGTGGTGGACTTCCCCAAACAATTATTGGGTGAATGGAGCAAGTATCTAATAGAAACATAAGAGAACAGGGACAGAAGTGGGGGAAGGTCCTTGACCCAGTTTTGTGTGAGTAGAGCCAACATATTTTGTGAAGAAAAGGAGAAAAGAATAGGAAAAAAATAAAGACAAAGAATGTCATGGAAGCCAAGGAAGGAGAGAGCTTCCAAGAGTCAGTCTGCAAAGCAAGATCAGACCTGAGAAATGAGAAAGGACTAATAATTGCAGCAATTAGAAAGCTATTAATATTCCAGATTTTCTCCAAATGGGCCACAATTGTTGGTCTGTGCTAATTTGATTTGATTTCTTAGCATAGTAAGCCAACAGAATATATCTAGTCCGACATTAGCAATAAATTATAGCAGCCTTATGACCTCTGGTTTTCATAAATGGCACAAAATTCCTTTGTTAAACCACATAATTTGATCCTTGCTTAAGAAAAATATGGTTTCCATTATAGCTGATATTTTAGAGAATGGTTTTTAGTGTGAGGACGTGGTCAGGGTTCCCCTGATATAAAAGCTTGATGTATAACTAAGGGTTAGTGAATAAGAGGTGCTAAAATGTGCCTCTTTGAGAAGTTTGGTGGTAAAAGGAAAGGCAAAGATGGGATAACGGCTTAGCTAAACCTTTGTGAGCTTACCACAAACAGGTTGCAATTTAGAGTTGGCCAATTTCCTAGGTAACAAATTATTACAAATTTAGTTGTTATTAGGTGCAGTGGAGTTGATTCCTAGTCATAGCGACCCTCATAGGATTTTCAATGGCTGATTGTTTTGGGATTGTTTTTGGGAGTGGACTGCTATGTCCTCCCATTTTTGTGGTGCTGGGGATCCTACCCCAGGTCCTCCAAAAGTGCAGAGCACTGATCTACCAACTGAGTTGAACCCCAGCCCACAAATTTAGTAGCTTAACTCAATTATACATTTATTGTCTTAGTCAGTTTTCTGTTGCTATAATAAACAATACCTGAGACTGGGTAATTTATAAAGAAAATTTTATTCAGCTCATAATTCTAGAGGCTGAGAGATCCAAGTTGGGCAGCTACATCTGTGAGGCCTCCTGCTGCTTAATAACATGGTGGAAGATGGACGGGGAGGCTGTCACCTATGGAAGAGGCAAAATATGAGGGGCAACCTCTATAATAACTCACCTGTTTTTTTGCTCAGTACTGGGGGTTGAACTTGTGCATGTTGGGCAATGCTCCACAACTGGGCCACACCCCAAGACCCTTTTTTATTTTTTATTTTACAAGGTCTCATTGAGCTGTGCAGGCTGCCTCTGACCTTGAACCTGCAGTCATCCTGTCTCAGCGTCTGTAGAAGCTGGGATTACAGCCTTGTGCTATGGCATCAGTTAGTGGACATTTGGGAAATTTCCATTTTTTTGTCTATTAAAAATAATTCTGCTGTGAACATTCATGTACCAGTTTTTGTGTGGACTCATGCTTTTAAATCTACTAGGAGTAGAATGGCCGGGTCATTTGGTAACTGTGTTTAACTTTTTGAGGAGCTGCCATACTGTCTTCCAAAGTGCATATTCCATTTTACATTCCCATCAGCAGATGTATGAAAACTCCATTTTCTCTACCTTCTTGTCAATACTTGTTGTTTGTCTTTTTGATTGTAGTCATCCTTATGTGGTTTTGATTGGCATTTCCCTAATGACTAATTATATTGAGCATCTTTTTATGTGCTTGTCATATAGAATATTATTTGGAGAAATATCTATTCAAGTCCTATGCTTAATTTTAAGTTGGATTGTTTTTATAGTTCAATTATATATATTCTGGATAAAGTCCTTTATCAGATATATGACTGCAAATACTGCGTGCCAGTCTGTTGTTTGTCTTTTCATTTTCTTTATTGTATCTTTAACCACAAAATCTTAAAATTTTGATGAACTCTATTTTTTTCTTTGGTTGTGCTTTTGGTGCCATATCCAAGAAATTGTTGCTTAACCCAGAGCTTACAGATATTTATCTATATTTTCTTTTAAGAGTTTTATAACCTTAGCACTTATATTTAAATATGTGATTCATTTTACTCTGTTTTTTCTATATGATGTTAGGTGGGAGTCTAACTTCATTCTTTTTCATATGAATATCTAGTTCACCATTCACTGAAAAGACTATTCTTTTCCCATTGAATTGTCTTGGCACCCTTGTTGGAAAATAAACTGACCGTAAATGCACTGGTTTGTTTTAGACTGTTAGTTCTATTTTGTTCTGTATCTTTTATAATGGGATTTATGTGTCTGCTACTTACTATGTGAACTTCATAGTTAGTTAACCATTTGTTTCTTAGTTTTTTGCATCTGTAAAATAGGTAATAAGTACTAAGTATTTCATGGAGTTGTTGTGAGTATTAAGGAAGTTGATTCATGCAGGGCACAGTGGCATATGTCTTTAATCCCAGCAACTTGGGAAGTTGAGGCAAGAGGATCCTGGGTTTGAGGCCAGAGGCAGCCTGTATAACTTAGCCAAATCCTGTTTAAGATTTAAAGGAAAGGGGGTGGTGTGTGCAGCTCAGTGGTAGAGCACTAGCAAAGTATGTGCAAGGCCCTGAGTTTAACTCCCAAGTATTGGAAAAAAAAGCTAACATATTAAGAGTCTAAAACAGAACTTGGCTTGTAGTAAGCACTTAGTATGTGATAGCTGGTCTACCGGTGTGCCACTTTGGCATGCAGTCCCATTTGATCTCCGAAGCTAAGCAGAGTTGGGCCTGGTATGGGAGGTTGCTGGGGAGAAGGACCTGGAAGACCACTTCTGAAACAATCAGCCATCGAAAACCCTGTGAATAGCAGAGAAGCACTGACACAGTCCTGGGCGTGGCACTGTGTTGGGTAGTGTTTCATTCTGTTATACATAGGATCACTATGAATCGGACCCAACTTGAGGGCACCTAACAACAAACATGTTAGCTAATGGCCATCATTACCGTGGCCACAACTATCATCATCATCACCATCATAAAACTTAATTGTTAGGCTAGAAATATAGCTTAGTGGTAGGACACTTGCCTAGCATGTGTGAGGCCCTGGGTTCAATCTCCAGCACCTCAAAAAACAAACAGAAATGCTTAGTTGTCATTCTGTAGCATAGATGTGAAATACCATATCTCTTTTGCTGGATTATAAACTCTGAAATTAGATACCATGTTTAAAGAGTAATGTGATTGATAAGAGAGAGACAGTAAGGAAGACTGAGGGCAAATTCTTGAGAAACACTTATATTTAGGCATTTTTATTACAGTATATCAAAGTTTTTTTAAAAAAGTATTTAAGGAAAAGAGCTAGGTTTGTAGTTCAGTGGTACAGTGCTTACCTAATAAGCACAGGACCCTTGGGTCAATCCCCAGCACCACAAACAAAAATAATAAAATAAAATAAAAATATTGAAGGAAAGTAGTAGAGTTGTTTTAGATTAATTGGGAGTAAGAGAGTCAGATAGAAAGTTCTATAATTATTTCAGTAGGTGATGAGATTCTGGAATAAAATCATGTATGTTGTTAGGTGCCTCGTGTCTGACTCACAGTGACCCTCATAGGGTTTTCAATGGCTCATTGTTTTGGGATTGCCTCGGGAGTGGATTGCCATGTCCTTCTCCCATTTCTGTGGTGCGGGGGATTGAACTTAGGTCCTCTGAGAGTGCAGAGCAGCACTCCACCAACTGCGCTAAACCCCAGCCCAAAGTCATGTATAAGTGCTGTTTTTTAAAAGTCCTACATTTGAATTGTAAAATCCTGGTGTTCAGGAACTCTGGGTCTTTTTCTAACTTTTTATAACGTTTTGCCCGGTGTTATTGGCATAGCTATGTTAAGAGTACCAAGTTTATGTTGATAATTTACAAATTCTAGTTTAAAATCAATAATCTCCTCCACTTAGTATTATGTGAAAGTTATACTAAAAGTAATATCATACCTTATGTGTTTTTTAAAGCTTATACACCTTTCAGCTAAACACATGGATTGGGAGAAGGGCCCAACAACCCACTACTAAAGATCAATCCGCCATTGAAAACCCTATGAATAGCAGAGAAGCACTGACAATAGTGTTTTGCCTGTTGTGCCTGGGGTCGCTATGAGTTGGACACTGACTCTATGGTACCTAACAACAACAATAAGTACATGCATACCTGGTAGTGATTTTGAGTGTTAAAGTGCTAAAAAAAGAACTTCACTTTTCTATTGTCCTCCCTTTCCTTACCTTTGCATTCATATTATTAACATGTTACTGACATTTTCTAATTGTGAATTTGTGCGACTGATGACAAAGACTATGACAACGTCCTAGTTCTCTGCTGTAGGGTATAATTTCTTGTTGTTAGTTGTTGTTGTTAGGTGCCGTCGAGTCGGTATCCGACTCATAGCAACCCTCTGTACAACAGGGGAAACACTATTATCACTGCTTCTCTGCCGTTCATAGGGTTTTCAATGGCAGATTGATTTTTGGGAGGGGGTTGCCAGGTCCTTCTCCCAAGCCTACAGCTTCTGGTGTTCCCAGGCGGTCTCCCATCCAGGTACTAACCAGGCTTGACCCTGCTTAGCTTCCGAGATCTGACGGGGATCGGATGCCACAGGGCTACAGCTGCAGGCTTAGAGTTCTTTATAATGCAAATAGGTTTTTGAAACAACCCCCCCTTTTTTTTTTGTGGTACTGGGGGTTGAACCCAGGGCCTCATGCTTGCATGCTTTGCAAGTGCTATACCACTGACTACACTCTCAGCCCGCTTATTTTTACTTTTTGAGACAGGGTCTCACTAAATTAAGCAGACTGCCTCTGGTCTTGAACTTGAGATCCTCTGCCTCCACCTCCCAAGTCCCTGGTATTATAGGCGTGCACCATGGCACCTGGCTTGAAAACCTCTTTTATTGTAGCTATCAATATTAACTTCTTATTAGTTGTAAAATGGAAGAACCAAGTATTTTGGTCACCTGTTCCTTTCATCATGCTTAAATTCCTCTGGTGTTTTAAGTGATTTTGTTTGTCCTAGATGTTTTTCCCTACCTCCATTGATGCATGATTATTTCTTTTCCTTGTACTTTAAAATTTTCATGTTATTCCTAGATGTCATTGGTCAGAGTGAACCGTTATGGTCCCCGGGGAAGTGGAAGAAAAGTACTGAAAGTAAAGAAGAAGAAAACTTCAGTGAAGCAAGAATGGGATGTAAGTCTAGATGAGAAAGTAAACAATATAAAGGTACTCTGGAGGGGCGACATAATAACATGGCCCTAGTTGGTGCTCAGCAAGTAATAGGGTGAGATGGGTTTCTGGCATAGTATATCCTTCATCTTGGAGGGAAGAGCTGAATCCTTTGGAGATTTTTTTTTTTTTTAATAGAGTGCATATGTTAGGGATTGTAACTTCTAACTTCTTTGAAGTATTGGAATCTTAATGGCATGGGGAGTATGTCCTTAAAATTCCCCTCATCTCCACTCTGATTGAGAACTCATTGTTTTAAGGCAATTCTAGTTAACCTGTATCTCTGGAATCTATGAATTTTTTTTGGTACCTTTTTTAGGTTTGCCCTTAGCAACCATAATACCATAATTATATGAGTGGTATTTTTAACTGAGTGAGGGGTGATTCTTGTTTTCTTATCTCTTGAATTGTTTGTTGCTTACCCTAGAGGCTAGACAATTTCAGTACAAGCCTTTTTCACTCCTTGTTTTAATATAATTGAGTACATATTTTCTGTAAGACACCTAAAAATAGTTTCTTATTTTCTGTAAGACACCTAGAAGTAATATGTGTTAATATTTATATTACAAATACTGGTTCCTAGAAAGAAAGAATTTATTTTTAATTTTGGTACTAGGAGGCTGAACCCAAGGTCTCACACATACTTTGCAAGTGCTGTACTACTGAGCTGCACTCCCAGCCCACTTTTTACTTTTTTTATTTTGTGATGGGGTCTCGCTAAGTTACGCAGACTGCTTGTGGCCTTGAACTTGTGATCTTCCTGCTTCCACCTTCTGAGGTACTGGGATTACAGGTGGTGCCACTGTGCCCAGCTAAGAAAGAATTCTTTATGTCAGGATTTTGAGTCAATTTTTAGCCATTAAAATCCAGTAACTATTAACATTTTGTTAGAAAACTTTCTTTAAGCTCCTTTTTATTTTTTATTTTTTCAGAATACTGTGAATGATCTAACAGTTCATCGGGCAACTCCTGAAGATCTGGTAAGTTTAATATCAAAAACTAAGTCATAGCTGGATGCTGTAGCACATGCTTATAATCCCAGCCATTCAGGAGGCTGAGGTAGGAGCATCACAGGATTGAGGCCAGAGGCCAGCTTGTGCAATTTAGTGAGACCCTGTCTCAAAAAATAAAAAAGAGATTAGGGGTGCAGCTCAGTAGTAGAACACATTCCTAGCATGCGTGAAGCTCTGCATTCTACCCTCCAGTACTGAGGGGAAAAAACATCATATATTTTGGACTTTATGAGTTTACCTAGGCATTTCAGTTAGTATGAGAATTTTATTAGATAGGTTTGGTTTATAGTTCAGATCTCTCTAGCATAGAATTTCCCTGTACATATCTCTGTTTTCCTACCTGTGGAAATCTTCATCATTGTTATTACCTTCTTCTGCCAAGATATTTGTCTACTTTGTGTAATAATCTGTCCCTTGAATATGCAACAATAGTTTTACAGCTGAGCTGCAATTCATGCTACTTTTCATACTCAGAACAGTTTTCCTACCTTCTTCACCACTTACCCAGAGCTTACTTTGACCTGGATCCTACTTCAAGTCCTGAGATTTTTTTTTTTTAAGTTTGTGGTATTGGTTTTTTTCTCATTAAAAAGTTAATTATTTTTAATTGACATAATTATGCATATTTATTGCATGCTATTTTGATTCAGGTATACATTGTACTAATGTCCAAATAGGGTGAATATATCCTTCTCCTCAAACATTTATCATTTCTTTGTAATGAAAATGTTCAAGATCCTTTCTTCAAGACTTTTTGAAATGTATAGTACATTGTCTTTATCTGTTATGACACTACTGTGCAATATACTGTGCAATATACTGTGCAGATTTTTGTTTGTTTTGTTTTATGTAGTACTAGGTTTGAACCAAGGGCCTTGCACCTGTTAAGCAAATGCTCTACCACTGAGCTGCACCTCCAAACCTATTTTTATTTTTATTTGGAGACAGCCTCATGCCAAGTTGCACATGCTGTTTCTGGCCTTGAACTTGGGATCCTCCTGCCTTTTGCCTCCTGAGTAGCTGGGATTATACAACACAGCCCCTGGTATACTATAGGTTTTTAAAAATGGCTTTATTGAGATATAATTTACATACCATAAAATTTACTCTGTTAAAGTGTACAATTCAGTGGTTTGTAGTATATTCACAGTTGTGCAACAATCATCGTTGTCTGGTTTTAGAATGTTTTGTCATCCCCAAAAGAACCCTATGGCTGACCATAGCTCTTTCCTGCGCCCCAACCCAAAGGTTCAAGACCTTTGGGTCTTGAAGGTATACTGCCTTTATAATTTTTGTCTATATTATCTTTAATGAACTTATTTTGTACTCGATACTATAAAAAAATAAAAAAGAAACCCAATGACCATTAACAGTCAATCTCTGCATATCTACTCCCTATCTGTGACAATGACTAATCTTCTTTCTGTCTCTATGGATTTGCCTATCCTGGATTTTTCTATAAATAGAATACAGCATGTGGCCTGTACTGTCTAGATTCTTTCTCTTAGCATAATGTTTTCAAGATTCATGTATGTTGTAGCATGTATCTATATTTTATTCCTTATTATTGCTGAATAGTATTTCATTGAATGGATATACCATATTTTATTTTATCGTTTGTCAGTTGGTGGACATTTGGATTGTTTCCCCCTTTTGACTATTATGAATAATAAAATCACTTGTCCTTAAGGATATATTTTGTACTTTAAAGTCTGTTTCACTCATCTGTATGTCTGTCTTTTTGCAGTGCAGTGCTGTTTTGATTACTATATCTTCATAGTAAGTTTGAAGTCCTGCTGTTTGAAACTCCTCAACAGCTGTCTCCTCAGAAATGTGGTTGCACTTACTACCTAAATGAGCGATTAGGTATATGCCATTTAAGGCATATCATTTATCTTTTTGTTTATTTGTTTATTTGTTTTGAGATAGTGTGTCATATTGTAACCTAGGCTAACCTCAGACTCCCAGTCCTCCTGCCTCAGTCTCTGGAGTGCTGAGATTATAAGTTTGTGCCACCATGCCTAGCTAATTTATCTTTATATTGATATGCCCAATCTCACTTGGCAGACGGTTAATGTTTTAAGAAATAGGTATTATATCTTATATACCTTTGTGTACCTAGGAGTCTTGGTCATATTAACTGCTCCTTAAATATTTATTGAGGATAATAATGATACCCAAGTGACTTAACATTTTTTATTTTTTTGTGGTACTCAGGGGTTGAACCCAGGACCTTGCACATGCTGTGCAAGTGCTCTACCACTGGACAGCAGCTTAGCCCATTTTTTATTTTTTGTTTTGAGATAGGGTCTCACTAAGTTACGCAGTCTGTCTGTGGCCTTAAACTTGTGATCCTTTTGCCTCTGCCTCCCAAGTTGCTGGGATTACAGGTGTGAGCCACCACACCCTGTCTAACTTAAAATTTTTTAATGAAAATTTTCAAACTCAAGTGCAAGTGGAGACAAAAATATAAAGAACTCCCATATACTATTCACCTATAAGTAATAGTTACTAAAATTTTGCCATAGGTGTTTTCTTTATCACACCATTTTCTTTTTTCCTGAAACAATTTGGAGCAAATCCTAGAGAACACATCATTTTGTGCTTACCTATAGGCTTTTTAAAAAGAAGCCTAACTATAGCCATTATGCTCAACAAAAGTAAAAAATTTTTTTGGTAGTACCCAATCCATATTCACCTTTCTCCAAGTCTCAAAAAATATCATCTTCATTTGTTTTTTGTGGATCAGAGTCCTTATATGTTAGGTTGTTGGTCTTTTAATGGACTGATTTCTTATTTACATGATAAAAACCCAGCAGTACATTTCATCAGATGACATAGGAGTTCTATTCATGATTCTGAATATCAGAGTACTTATATAGTCACATGTCTGCTTTTATTCCTCAGTCACTTCACTGAACTGCTTCAATCTAACTCTTCACATGTGTGACTCCTATCTCTTCTGTCTTAGGAATGCCACTTCTCTGGATTTCTGCATCTTTTGTGACCCACTTCCACATGAAGTTATTGTGGGGCCATAAAAAGAATACATTATTAATCCTTGGTAGGGATGTGATTATCATGAAAGGAATATGTTACCAAACATGGCTCGGTGGATTTTGCCTTTCACGTTATGCTCTGCCTCTGTGTGTGTGTGTGTGTGTGTGTGTGTGTGTGTGTAAAATACTGGTTTTGATCCACTAATTGATTCTATCACCCATTAAATGCGTCTTAACCTATGATTTGAAAAACATTAGTTTATTGGATAGTCTTGTACAAAGGAAGTAGATTATTTTTAGTTTGTCTTTCAGCTAGATCTACTGGTTCTAGACACTTCTCCTTTTTAGATTATTTTTTAAAATTTAGAGGACTATGAAATTTTTGGTTGTCAAAATTTATAAATATACATATGTTGGACCAGAAAGAAATAAAAAAGGGTGAACTAGAGTAAATGGTCCAATCATCTGAGTGGGCAATCTCTTTGTTACTGAAAACATTCCTTTTATTTATTTTTTTTCCTTCTCTATAGGTACGTCGTCATGAAATTCATAAGTCAAAGAACAGAGTATTAGCGCACTGGGAACTCCAAGAGAAAGCTTTGAAGAGAAAATGGAGAAAGCAGAAACCAGAAACTTCAAGTCTTGAGAAAAGAAAATTATCTATCATGAAGGAGGTAAAGCTAAGATGCATTATCTTTATACTTAAAAGTAAGAAACAAATGAGTTCTCCCTTTCCCTCAGTTTGATTTACATTGGAGAAACTTGTAATTATTCCATCCTTATATAATGACCTACATGTGGGCTTTCATAAAAGCAGCAGAATGGAGCCAGGTGCCATGGCACACACCTGTAATCCTTGTATCTGAGGTGTCTGAGGCAGGAGAATTGCAAGTTCGAGGCCAGAGGCAGCCTGAGTAACTTAGTGAGACCTTGTCTCAAGATAAAAAATAAAAAATGAACTCAGGGTGTACTTCAGTGGTTGAACGCTTGCCTAGAATGTGTAAGACCCTGGATTCAAACCCAATGTTGCAATAAAAGTAAAACAAAACAGCAACATAAAACCCCTCAGCAGAATGACATTTGGAATCTACTTTGATGAGTTTAAATTCTCACCACACAATTTACAAACTCTTACTAGCTATGTAACCTTAAAGAAATTATTGACTTTCTCAGCCTGAATTTTCTGATCTTTAAAAGGCTTGGTTGTATTTCAAAATTTTAATAATGCAGTACTTATAAAGCATGATGTCAGCACAGTCTTTGGCATGTTAAGTAGTGTCTTATATACATAAACTGCTATAATTATTTTCTCAACTCAACAACCACTCTGTTAAAGTATTTAATGAAAATAAAAAATAAAAGTCCAAAACACCCCATAAAGCCAAAACAATCCTAAGCAGCAAAAACAGTGCAAGTAGTATCACAATACCTGACATCACACTGTATTACAGGGGCCATAGTAACAAAAACAGCATGATACTGGCACATCAACAGAACAGAAGACCCAGACACATGCAGCTCCAGCCACCTGATCTTTGACAAAGGTGCCAAAAGCATACATTGGAGAAAAGATAGTCTCTCCAACAAATGGTTCTGGGAAAACTGGATATCCATATGTGGGAGAATGAAAGTAGACATATATATCTCACCCTGCACAAAAATCAATTCAAAATGGCTCAGAGAGCTCGATATAAAAAGAGAAACTTTGAAACATATAGAAGCAAACGTAGGGAACACACTTTAACACATAGGCATAGGCAAGTATTTTCTTAACAAAACGTCAGTAGCCCAGGAAATAGTACTAAGAATCAACAAATGGGATGGCATAAAATTTAAATCTTTTGCACAGCAAAGGAAACAATTAATAAGTTAAAGTGAGAGCCCACAGAATGGAAGAAAATGTTTGCTATCTATATATCTAACAGAGGATTAATATCTAGGATCTATAAAGAACTCAAAAAATTAAACACCAAAAGAAAAAAATAATCCAATAAATAAATGGGCAGTGGGACTGAATAGACAGTTCTCAAGAGAGGAAATATGAATGGCCAATAAGCATATGAAAAAATGTTCAACATCCTCAGCCATCAGAGAAATGCAAATCAAAACCACACTGAGAGCCCATCTCACCCCAGTCAGAATGGCCAGCATCAGCAAAACAATAACAAATGCTGGTTAGTATGTGGGAATAAAGGAACCCTTTGATACTATTGATGGGACTATAAATTAGTACAGCTATTATGGAAATCAGTATAGATATGCCTCAGAAAACTAAAAATAGAACTTCCATATGATCCAGCTGTACCACTCCTGGGTATATACCCAAAGGAAGATAAGTCAGCATACCGTAGGAGCACCTGCACTTCCATGTTTATTGCAGCATTCTTTACAATTGCAAGAAAATGGAATCAGCTTGTTGTTGTTGTTAGGTGCCATTGAGTCGGTATCTGACTCATAGTGACCCTCATAGGGTTTTCAATGGGCTGGGATTTAGCTCAGTTGGTAGAGCGCTGCACTGCAGTTTCTGAGGACCAGAGTTCAATTCCCAGCACTGCAAAAATGGGAGAAGGGCCTGGCAATCCACTCCCAAGGCAATCCCAAAACAGTCAGGAATCAGCTTAGATGTCCATCAATAGGTGATTAGATTAAAAATGTGGTGTATATATATACAGTGGGGCTGGGATTTAGCTCAGTTGGTAGAGTGCTGCGCAGTCTCTGAGGTCCTGAGTTCGATTCCCAGCACCACAAAATGGGAGAAGGATGTGGCAACCCACTCCCAAGGCAATCCCAAAACAGTCAGCCATTGAAAACCCTATGAGGGTTGCTATGAGTTGGACTCGACTCAACGGCACCTAACAACAACAACAAATATATATATATATATATATATACATACACACACACACATACACACACACACACACACACACACACAGTGAAATACTATTCAGCAGTAAAGAAGAATGAAATATCATTTGCAGCAAAATGGATGGAACTGGAGGTCATCATTTTAAGTAAAATAACCCAGACTCAAAAAGATAAATACTGCATGTTTTCTCTCATATGTAGGAGCTAGATCTACCTTAAAGGATAAAACATATACTTATATATGTTGTTGTTAGGTGCCATCGAGTTGAGTCCAACTCACAGTGACTCTATGTACAACAGAATGAAACTCCCCAACATCATGCCATGCCCGACACTATGTCTGTGCTTCTCTGCTGTTCATAGGGTTTTCAATGGCTGATTGTTTTGGAATTGTATTGAGAGTGGGTTGCCAGGTTCTTCTATTTTTTGCAGTGCTGGAGATAGAACCCAGGGCCTCTATGAGAGCAGCACTCTACCAACTGAGCTAAACTCCAGCCCTATTTTTTTTTTCTTTTTGCGCGTGTGTGTGTGTGTGTGTGTGTGTGTGTGTGTGTATAGCAAACTTTTGTACAAAGACTCCATGCCCAGCACTATGTCTGATTTTCTTCTATTCATAGGGTTTTCACTGGCTGATTGTTTTGGAAGTGAGATGGCAGGTCCTTTTCTCATTTTTCTGGTGCTGGGTATTGAACCTAGGGCCACAGAATATACAGAGCAAGCACTCCACCAACTGAGCTAAACCCCAGCTGTGCTTGACCGTAGTAGAAGGAAAAAAAAAGTAATAACACTATGCATTTTTCTCTCTGTTTTATAAAACTATAACTAAGGTCATATGATAGAATTCTTTCCATGGTATAGAGAAATTCTGGTAAGAATATTTGTTACCAGATGTTTTATTGATTTGAATCATTGTTGGAAACAGGGCAGTTTCTTAATTTTGAAACTCCTTTCAACCTAAGAATGCCATCTGGTGGTGGTAGATAGGGTTGACTCACTTTTACTATAGCCTGTGGCCTCACTTATGAGAGACCTTAAGTTGAAAGTGCATAATCAAAGCCATGATTATAATGGTGTTTTTTTAGTTCCCACCTGTGCATGACAAAAAATAACTTGTTTATGAACATAGAAACATTACAGTTTTTGTTTCATCCTAAAACTCGTATCTTACATCATGTTTTTTAAGTCATGAGGCACGATCTGTTAGTAGATTGTGAAGTCACTTTGGTGGTTGAAACACCTCAAAGATTCTTATTTTTAGCCAGGTATGGTTGCACACATCTGTAATCCCAGCATTTGAGAGGCTGAGGCAGGAGGATCCTGATTTTGAGGCCAGCCTGTGCTACATAGTAAGTTCAAGGTCAGCTTGAGCTACACAGTGTGACCTTGTCTCAAAAACAATGACAGTAACAGCAACAACAAAGGATTCTTACCTTTAATCTGTTTTTCAAACTGTGGTTAATTGATGAAGTCAAGTTAGTGGGTAACAACCATCATTTAAAAAATAGGCTGTAAAAGAAATTAAAAATAAAGTATAATAGTTCTCATGTAGAAAGTTTAAATAAAACTCTTATTTTGCTTCATATATATGTGTGTGTGCAATTGGGCAGGGGGGTGGTGTCACAGTTTAGTATTTCTTACCTGGAATTGGAACCAAGTATTGGAAAACCACTATTTGTTGTAGTAGCCCCATCTACTGGTAGTTAAGGATATTGCCACTGAAGGATTGTAGGAAGGTGGAGACCTATGGTTATTTTATGCTCTGTCTTTGATCTTTTCCTTTGTGATTTGAAAAGTAGTTATATATTTTTTCTGAACAATATTTGTCATTAACACGTCTAGATTCTTTCTGATCAATACCAGATGCAGGATGTGTTGGAGAAATCTGATCATTTGCTGGCTGCAGCAAAAGATCTATTTATTGATGTTCCTCGTAGACGCACAGGTAACTATTCAATTCAGACAAAAGCTTCTTTTCTTTATTACCTATAGCCCATAAGTGACTATTTGGAAGAATTTAAAGTCTGTTCTCAAGTGTCATTTATATAACAAATATCCTTGGGTACATAGTCTACAACGGTTGTTAGGGATAGATGCATTGTAATTTTTTTGCTCTTTATTAAGAATATTATCTATTATAAATTATTCAGTTAAGAAAAGGTAAACATAATTATCTACTAAAATATGCTGCAATGTGCAGGATTTCATAATTTTAAATGTGACTTAGTATCAGCTTATTAAGTTACAATATAATTAAAACAGATGTGTGTATGCATGATTTGAGTGAAGCTTAATTTGAAATCTAAAGAAACTTCAGTTTCTTGCTAAAAGAAACTTGACTTCTTGTCAGATACACAGCATTATTTCATTTTAATGTGTATATAACCAGTTGTTTATCTTAATCTCTCAAAAACAGATGATTTATTCTTAGGATAAAGTTTGAATCCAGGCTCAGCCATTTATTAGTTTGACTCTAGGTTAGTTGCTTAATGTCTCTGGATTTCATTTTACAGGTCTGTAAAATAACAATAATATCTTTTGTGAGGGTAAAAATGAGTTTATATATGTATATGTGATGAGTTTATACATATATATGTATATGTATATTTTATGTATATACATGTGCTTAAGTGCTGTTGAGTTGGTGTCCGACTTATAGCAACCCTATGTACAATAGGCAAAATAGTATTGTCAGTGCTTCTCTGCTGCTCGTAGGGTTTTCAATGGCTGATTGTTTATTGGGAGTGGGTTGCCAGGTCCCTCTCCCAAGCCTATAGCACCTGATGTTCCCTCGCAGTCTCCCATCCAAGTACTAACCAGGCTTGACCCTGCTTAGCTTCCGAGGTCTGACAGGATCAGACGCCACAGTGATATGGCTATATATATACATATATATGTATATGCCTGCAGCTGTACCACTGTGGCACCTAACAACAACATATGTGTGTGTGTGTGTGTGTGTGTGTGTGTGTGTGTGTGTGCATATTTAGAATAATGGCTGGCATTTATATGGTAAGTACAATGTAGTAAGATCGCGTGCCTGACACAGAATTGGGAAGTGTTTCGATCTGCTGTACATAGGGTCACTATGAGTGGCACTTGACTTGATGGCACCTAAGCACAGCAACAAGTATGTAAGTATGAGTTGCTATTATTATTATTACTACTGCTACTAGTACTATTATTGTTATTAGAGATTTCCCCATAATGATAGAAATCTATGGCAGTGTAGAATTTATGAAATTAGTTTAATTAAATGAAATGAAATCACCATGAGTTATTTTCCTTTTTCAGGGTTTCCAAATGTAACAATGGCTCCTGATTCCTCTCAGGGTCCCATCGTGGTAAATCAAGACCCTATTACCCAGTCCATCCTAAATGAATCTATCATAGATCCTCAGGTAATATGCTATATTCCCAATTATAATACTCATGCTAAAATAAGTTTGAATTGATGAAGACATTGTGGTAAACATTTTAAAAGGTTAAATATCAACAGTTGCTAGTTGTGGTTGCTATATTTGTTCTTAGGCATATTTAACTTTTTGTGAGTAATGTTTTTACTGAACAAGATATAGGGAACTGGACAGCAATAGCTAACTTTTACTGAATGCTTACTTAGAAGGTAGGTACTGTTTTTAACTCCATTTAATAAGATGAAGAGATTGAGGTGCAGAAAAATCAAATGGCTTATGTAAGATTCTGTACTTTTCATCAGAGATGCAATTCTAATTTAGGTCATGTGGCTCTATAAGTGCCACCATCCATCATATGAAAACAGCAGGGAGGCTTTCCACTTGGAATCAGTTGGATTTGTGCTCATGTTCTTATATTCACTAGCTATTTGCTCTTAGTTTGGTATATTAAGTATCTTAGTTGGCTCACAGTATTTTTTGTTACTGTGATTTTATTAAATGGGAATAGACTACGTCTGATATGATTTTTGCACAAATCAGCTGTAATAGGTTATATAAAGTGCCTAGCATAATACCAGGAACATAGTTCTTTAAATGTTCGTCACTTCTAATGTATATATATTTAAAAGGTAGTTGCCCAGGAAACTTGGAATTTATGGGAAAGTAATGCTACATGGGAAAATGATACTACAGTAGTAAAATATTCCCCCCTAATTCAAATTTTAAGTCAAGATTTTTAGGCCAAAATGAGAAAATAAACATTTTTTTAAAAACCCTGAAGTAATTGATATTAAAGTAAGGCAAATTCTTAAGAAACGACCAGGACTTATTGTTGTTGTTAGGTGCTGTCAAGTCATGTCCAACTCATAGCGACCTTTGTAGGGTTTTCAATGGCGGATTGTTTCGGGATTGTCTTGGGAGTGGATAGCCACATCTTTCTCCTATTTTTGCGGTGCTGGGAATCGAACCTGGGACCTCAGAGACAGCAGAGCGGTACTCTACTAACTGAGCTAAATCCCAACCCTGACCAAGACTTAGTACCTGTTTAATGAAATTTCCTAAATTATTCCAGGAAAAAAAGGGAGACTCTTCAATTAGATGACCCATGACAATTACAGTAATAACAGCAGCTCACAGTTATATAGTCCTTACCATATAAATACCAGCCATTGTTCTAAGTGGATACACACACACACACACACACACACACACACACACACGTATATATATACACATACATGTGCATATATATATATATATTTATATATATTTATATATTTATATATATATATATATTGTTGTTAGGTGCCTTCCAATCAGTCCAACCCACAGTGGCCCTCATAGGGTTTTCAACAGCTGATTGTTTTGAGATTGCTTCAGGAGTGGATTGCCACATCCTTCTCCCATTTTTGTGGTAATGGTTTTATATATATATATAAACATATACATGTATATAACTCCAAGAGCAGCCTGGGCTACATAGCAAATTCAAGGATTGCCTGGGCTACATAGTGAGTCTTTATCTTAAGAAAAAAAATTGAGCTAGGCATGGTGGCACATGCTTATAATCCCAGCGGCTTGGGAGGCAGAGGCAGGAAGATCGCAAGTTCAAAACCAGAGGCAGTCTGCATAAATTTAACAAGACCCTGTCTCAAAAAAAGTAAAAAAAATGGTCTGAAGGTACAGCTCAGTGGTCCTGCACTTGCAAAGCATGTAACCGAGAGTCCCTGGGCTCAACCCCCAGCACCACAAAAAAGAAAAAAAAATTTAGTTAAAAGAGAGATTATAGTAGTAACTTGGGGTGGGCATAGTGTTAGGGTAAGATGGAAAAGATGTGCTCAAATTTAATGACAGTGGAAGTCAGTGGAAAGAGAAATTGAATATCCTAAGGAGACAAACCCCCATGTGTTTGTCAGCTCACATAAACAACTGGGGAAGAGTTACCTCCTCAAACTACAGTTGACCTTAATGATGGGAATGGAGTAAAGCCCCTGGGACATCCTTTTGCTGATGTGGCACAACTCAAAATGAGAAGAAACATAGTGGCTGGAACATTGGGCTCAAACATAAAAAGATGGTTTGCATGGTAATATTGGTTAATGTTTCATTGTTGTACATAGGGTCACTATGAGTCAGGTCTGACTCACTGGCACCCAACAACAACAAGAACAGTGAGAGAATGAATAATTGATAGCATAGGAGTTGAGAGGGTTTGGGTTCTAGGATATATTTGAAGGGGTTAGCTTTAGGAGGAGGGCTGTTTTGTTCTGACAAAAAGAAAGGATGTATGTGTATATAATCTACTTGTGTTCCTGTTTTTGTTATGTTGAGACAGGCTCTTAATGAAGTAGATGATGAAGGAGAAGAAGCCACTGTTAATAGCCAGTCAGAAGAAAGTGAAAATGAATTGGATAACTCTTTAAACTCTCAGTGTAACAGGAGTACAGACAGGTATGTATGTATGGCATAAATATCTACAGCTCTTGTCTTTTTTCCAAGGCAGTTTTAGATGTTGGTTTATTGCATTACCTTCTTTATTAATTGGGAATAATAGTTTTATTCATAATTTTTAAAATTTTAATGTAATTTCAAAAAGTTGTAAGAATGGTATAAAAAGATCCCATATACTCTTCTCCTAGATTTACCACTTGTTAACATTTCCCACATTTGTTTTGTTTTATCATTTTCCCTCATTTCCTCTGTATTTACACATACATACACATGTTTTTAAAAGAACTATTTGGAAGTAAGCTCCATCATTCATATTTCTTTATCCGTAAATACTTCAGTTTGTATTTTCTAAGAATAAGTGGATTCATTTAACCAACCATAGTACAGTAATCACAGTAAGGGAATATTACATTGATTCTATATTACTATCAAATCTATAGACCAGATGTGATTAATTCATGGCCTACGGGCCACATGTTGCCCAGGATGGCTAGTAATGTGGCTCCACAAAATCTTTTAACATCATGTGTTTTTTTAGCATTTGCTTTCTTTGTGACCTCCCTTATTATGTATTTGCCTTAACGATATTATATAATTCATGTTTGGCTGGAGACAATTCCTCTTTACTTGATAGGACCCAATGAAGCCAAAAGGTTGGACACCTCTGCATAGACCTTATTTAGATTTCTCCACTTGTCCCAACAAAATACTGTTGTATTTTTTATGGTTGAGGAACCATAAAATGTGGGTTAGCATGTCCTCCCTCCCAAGCTTAATGTCAAATGTTGGAATGAGAATAGGTGCTGATTGTGGATCAGACCATCAACTGCTCATATGCAGGTTCACATTGAAACTGAAGAAAGTTGGAACAAGTGTATGAGAGCCAAGGTATGGCCTTAAGTATATCCCACCTGAATTCGGAGACCTCTTCAAGAATAGTTTTGACACTAATGATCAAAGACCAGGTGAGTTGTGGCATGACTTCAAAGACATCATTCATGAAGAAAGCAAATGGTTATTTAAAAAGACAATAAAAAAGAAAAGACCAAATTCTATGTCAAAAGAGACTCTGAAACTTGCCCTGGAACATTGAGCAGCTAAAGTAAAAGGAAAACATGGTAAACTTAAGGAACTAAACAGAAGATTTCAAAGGGCAGCTTGAGAAGACAAAATCAGATGTTATAATGACATGTGCAAAGAGCTGGATATAGAACACCAAAAGGGAAGAACACATACTTTCTAAAGCCTAAGCAGTTGAAGAAAAACTTCAAGCTTTGAGTGGCAATAGTGAAGGATTCTACAGGGAAAATATCAACTGATGCAGGAAACATCTAAAGAAGATGGAAGGAATACACTGTCATTATACAAAAAAGAATTGGTGGATGATCAGCCATTTCAAGAGGTTGCATATGACCAGGAACCAATGGTACTGAAGGACAAAGTGGAAGCTGCCTTGAAGGAATGGGAAAAACACAAGGCTCCAGGAATTTATGGAATACCAATAGAGATGTTTCAACAAACAGATGCAGCACCGGAGGTGCTCAGTTGTTTATGCCGAGAGATTTGGAAAACAGTACCTGGCCAACTGACTGGAAGAGATCCATATTTGTGCCTATTCCCAAGAAAGGGGATCCAACTGAATGTGGAAACTATCAAACAATGTTAATATCATGTGCAAGCAAAATTTTGTTAAAGATCATCCAAAGCAACTGCAGCAGTATATAGACATGGAACTGCTGGAAAATCAAGCTGGATTCATAAGAGGGCATGGTATTGATAGGTATTGCTAGGTGAAACTTTACTTATTCTCCAATATTGTGGTTCTTTTTTGCCTTAGGATTCTTGCTTTTTTTCCAGCCTTCATCAGTCAGTCTCCAAAGGACATCTGTCCCCCAAAATGATTCTTTCCAAAGCTACTGTCTTGGGTTGTGCATACTTGCACCGTCTTCTTTGTAGTCTTGAGACTCCTAAAGTTTTTAAAAAAGTGTTTGCATACTTAGAGTGGGATTTTTCTTCCTGGCGTTTTTTGTTTTTGTTACAAGTTGTTGTAAGGTGCTGTTGAGTCAGGTCTGCCATTAGAACCAGACCAAGAAGCACATTCTCTTCTAGAGCCTCTGAGGGAGTATGGCACTACGGATAACTTGATGTCAGTATAGTGAAACTGATTTTGGATTTCTGACCCACAGCACTGGGAAAAGAAATACGTTTTTGTTGTTGTTAGTCACCAGGCTTGTGGTAATTTGTTACAGCAAACTGAAAACTAATTGTTGTTGTCAGGTGCCATCAAGTCAGGTTCAACTCATAGCAACCCTGTATACAACAGAACAGAACTTTACCTGACACTGTGCTATGCCCGCCCTATACCTGACTGGGCTTCTCTGCTGTTTATAGGGTTTTGAACATTTTTTTGCAATCTGAATAGGCTAAGTAAGAATTGCTCAAATTATCAAGTTCCAATTCCTTTCTGTTTTTTTGGTACTAGAGATCAAACCTAGGACCTCATCCATGCTAAGCAATTGCTCTACCACTGAGCTACAGCCCCAGTCCTGGATCCTTTCTGTTTAACAGTTCTGCTCTCAATTTATCTCTTTCTTCTTGCATTTTACCCTAGCCTGTAGAAGGAAGCAGGCTACATCTTCAGCACTTTGCTTTAAAATCCCTTTAGCTAAACTTGTAAATTCATTGCTTACAAAGTTCCGCTTTCCACACAGCTCAACTGAGATTTCTGCCACCTTCAAGGATTGCCTTGCTTCTACTTCCTAATAACATGTCCCTTATTTCCTTCTGAACTCTCAACAGCAGCTCGTTTAACATTCATATTTCTGCCAACATTCTGTTTATGATGATATGTGTGTTCTTTCTCCAAGCCAGTATAGGCTTTCACTAGCATGTTCCTCACTTACTCCTGAGTCTTCATTAGAAGAATTTTTTACACCCACATTTCTAGCAACAGTCTGTTTAAAGCAATGTGGGTTTTTTTCTATTGCTCACCTGGAGATTCCTCCACCCTTAACTCATTATTCAGTTCCAAAGCTACTTCTATATTTTTAGGTAGTTACTATACTAGCATCCCATATCCAGGTCTAGAATCTGTGTTAGTTTTCTGAGGATGCTGTAAAAAATTAACAAAAACTTTGTAACATATAACCATACATATTCATTCTGTCAAAAATCAGGAGGTTAGAAATCTGAAATGAATTTCACCAGTCCTAAAGCAATCCTGATGCAATCAGCCATTAAAAACCCTATGAGTATTGCTATGAGTTAGACCTGATTCAATGGTACATAACAACAGGTTGAAATCAAATATTGGCAGGGCCATAATCCTTGTGGAAGCCCTAGTGGAGAATCTGGTCCTTGTCTTTTTCACCTTTGGTGGATGTTGGCATTCCTTGACTCTTGGCTGCATCACTCCAGTCTCTGCCTCCATCTTCACACTGTGTGTCAGAACTCTCTCTGCCTTCTTATATGGGTGCACGTGATCTGCATTTAGGGCCCACTTTGACAATCCTAGATCATCTCCCTGGCTCATGATCCTTAATTACATCTGCAAAGTCTCTTTTCAGACAAATAAGATAGCATTCATAGACCCCAGGGATTAGGTTGTGGGTATCTTTTTACAGACCATTCTTAGCCTACCATAATGATACTGTATTATTTTTGTTATTATTTCACGTAATCTTCTTACTCTTAAAAGTGTGAACATTAGAGACAGTATGTATCAGAATGATTGAGATTTATTTGCCCACCTTATATAGAAATCTCTTTAGAGCACTCCTCTTGGGATTTATCTTGAAGCCTGAGCTTAAAGCTGATGCTGTCTCATGAGAGGGTCTTTCTGGTGCTTTGGTCACTACTCCCCTTTGAAAGGACTATATCATAGACCTTCTGCAAAATACATTTTTTAGCAAATAGTGTTGTAATATCCAACTAGAATTTGCTTAGAAGCAACTCCTCCAGGTTGAAGTATGTGGAGCCACTAAATAAGGTCCTCTACTTCCTTTTTCTTTTTGATAGCAGCTTTATTCATTTATAGTTAATATACAATCCACTCATTTAAAGTAAAATATGTAGTGTTTTGTGATCACTACTAAAAGGAATTTTTTATCACTCCAGAAGAAACTCCATACTCCTTAGCTGTCAAATCCCATTCCTCCCCAAACCCATCAGCCCTGGATAACCACTAAAGTACTTTCTAACTCTATAGCTTTGCCTGTTTGAACACTTTATATATGGATGGAGATCATGCAGTATCCTGTCTTCTGTGTCTGATGTCTTTCAGTTGCATAATATTGTCAAGGTCCATCCATGTAGAATGTATCAGTGCTTCATTCCTTTCTATGGCTGAATAATATTTAATTGTATGGGTAATTAATTACCTATCCATTCATCAGCTGCTGTATATTTAATTTCCTTAGAAAGTAGACTTTGAGATTAATTGCCTACCTTGTATAGAAAAGTAGACCTTTTGGCCCCCTATCTCTTTTAAGTCAGAATTCAAATGAGAAATGAATCAGATGATCGAAGATTGAAATATCAGTATTTTCAATGATGAAGATGTTTATAGCGTATGGCTAAGCTCTGTAATGAAATGGCTTGCAAATACCAAGTCTCTAAGCTCCTTTTCTCATTCCCTCCGTTCCCTCTCATGCAGAAGGGCAGATGCTCTCATAAGACAGCATCAGCTTTAAGCTCAGCCTTCAAGATAAATCCCAAGAGGAGTGCTCTAAAGAGATTTCTATACAAGGTGGGCAAATAAATCTCCAATAAATTTACTGCAGAATGAACAGAGACCATCTACTCTGTGGACAGGCTCCTCTTTAGGAAAGAAAAACCAAAAGGGATTGAGCCACATATGCATAATTTCTTTAGAGAAAGAGAGAAGGATGGAGCCATACCTGAAAACTACAGAAAAGAAGTTGGGTGTGGTAGTACACAACTCCAATCTCAGTGACTTGGGAGGCTGAGGCAGATGGATCGTGAATTTGAAGCCAGAGGCAGGCTTGATCCTGGCTCGAAAAAGGAAGGCCTAGACTTTAACTCAGTGGTAGAGCACTTGCAAAGTATATGTGAAACCCTAGATTCAACTCCTAAGTACTGCAAAACAAACCAAAACTACAGAAAAGGGATTTGCTCCTATATTAGGGACCAAAGCACATAGGAAATTAGGAAGCAGATGGAATGAGTCCTTTTAACACAAAGATGGTAGGCATTTTAGCTCTCTACCTGTCTTACCAGTTACAGTGATTTTTTTTTTTTTTTCAGTATTGAAAGGCTGAACCCAGGGCCTCATGCACACTTTATAAGTGCTCTGCCACTGAGCTGTGCTCCCACCTACCCCTCTTTTTCTAAAAAAATTTTTTTATCTTGAGACAGTGTCTAAGTTATGTAAACTACCTCTAGCCTTGAACTTGTCATCCTTCTGCCTCTGCTACATAAGTTGCTGTGATTACAAGCGTGTGCCACAGTGCCTAGCTGTGAAAAGTATTTTTTCTTTGATTATGAATTACTAAAAGCTGCTTCAAATCAAGTATGTAAACAGTTGGAAATTTAAATGATAGCACCTATTCTAATATACATTATTTCATACATAATTTATAGGTTTCTCCACCAACTAAAGGAAGAGAATTCTGAGTTGATTAATAAACTGTGGACTGATATTCAGCAGAAAATAGCAACACAGTCACAAATAATCACCCCTCCAGGAACCCCATCTTCTGCTCTTTCATCAGGGCAACAAAGAGGTAACCTGCTTTATCAGGCTCTTTCTTCACTGTTATTTAGCTTTTAACTTCCTTATGCCAGTTCTGTTTGTTGAAATACTTTTTAAAGAAAATTATTCACTTAGTATAACTTTTGCAATGTTTTTCCTTTTAGCTCCTCTGAATGCTACCAATGCTGTCAAGAGAATCCAAACCAGGCTTCAGCCTGAGGAATCTACCGAGACTCTAGACTCAAGCTATGTTGTGGGACAAGTGCTAAACTCAAGGAAGCAAAAGCAGCAGTTAAATAAAGGTTCAGCCCCTTAATTTACAATGATGAATTATTAAACATGTAGCTTGATATAGATATCCTAATCTCTTAGGAAATTTTTTTTCCTTAATTTCATCCAATTGGATCTAATGAAAAGTTTGTTGAAGGATAGCTAAGAAATCCTTCCTATTCCATGTAACTCTGGAAAGGTGGCTCTAGTATATTCATTATAAATAGTGCAAACCTCATTTAAACTGTACAGATTTTTGTGATAAAAATGGTGATAATTTCTATAACAGTTTTTATAAATGATGAACAAGAAGCCAGCCATGATGGCACATGCTTGTAATCCTAGCACTCAGGAAGGTGAAGCAGAAGGATCATTACAAGTTCATGGTGAGCCTGGGTTTTGAGACCCTATCTCAAAAAACAAAACAAACTGATGAACAACAAAATATTTCCTAGTCTTCAAATAGAACAATTTCTCTCATTCTCAGGAAAAAGAAAACCAGATTTGCATATTCCTTCTATGCAGAAGAAAAACATGTTATCAGCTAGCACAACCTCTACAGACTTACCAAGTAGCAATAATTCCAGCCTGGACGTCCTCAAACACATGATCCATGAAGTGGAACATGAAATGGAAGAATATGAGCGGTGGACAGGACGTGAAGTCAAGGGACTACAGGGTGGTCAGGGCCTCACGGGCTTCACTTTGTCATTGGTGAGCTCCCTCTGTCGCCTAGTTCGCTACCTTAAAGAGGTAAGAACATGAGGCTATGTGAGTCTTTTCTCAGGCAGAAATGTATGTTATGGTTTTTTGTTTAGTTCTGTTTTTCTCTTTGCTTAATTTTTTTCAACCTCCAAATAAAAGTATAGTCACATTTGAGTAGCTTCGTTCAAAATAACCTCAGTTTTAAATTATCTCCAATGAAAGTTTATGCTTTTGGTTGCCCTCAACCATTAATTGATACATGTTTAAGTAATGTTGATGTTACTGTAAGCTTTAGCAAATTATAATTAGTAAGATAAATCTGTTATAAGTAAAAATTATAGCTTATGCTAATAATACTATTACTGTTTAGAAGTTACAGATTAAATAGCACTATTAACTGTGGCCTCATTCTGTTGTTTTCCTCTGCTTGCTATTCCCGTGCTAGTTCAATTTGGAGAGTAGTGTTGCCTGTAATCTGTAAACTCAGTGGAAACATTCCTCATGGTCTGTCTATGACTGATAACTTGATTATGGCTTCATTGTCTAAGTGAAAGATGTCTTTTTGTTGTTGTTAGGTGCTGGATCTGACTCATATTAACCCTCATAGTGTTTTCAGAGGCTGATTGTTTTTTTACATTGTTCTGGGAGTGGGCTGCGAGGTCCTTCTCCCATTTTTGCGGTGCTGGGGATTGAATCCAGGGCCTCAGAGAGTGCAGAGCAGCACTCTACCAACTGAGCTAAACCCCAGCCCAAGAGATGTCTTATTATGAAAATAATTAATAAAATAAGCAAATATTTTTTCATTTACAAGTAATCAGTTTTCAGACTGCTGTAGAATTAACTGTGCATTTCATCTTTTGGAGATTCTGTTTAA
The DNA here is from genome assembly GCA_007922755.1 of Pedetes capensis. NCBI lineage: Eukaryota > Metazoa > Chordata > Mammalia > Rodentia > Pedetidae > Pedetes > Pedetes capensis. The sequence goes on from VMDO01004123.1 coordinate 123,767, forward strand.
GCTTGGGTGGTAGAGTGCTTGCTCTGTGCACACTGAGGCCCTGAGTTTGATCCCTAGCATGGCAAAAATGGGAGAAGGTCGTGGCAGCCCACTCCTGAAACAATCAGCCATTGGAAACCCTATGAATAGCAGAGAGGTACTGACATAGTGGTGGGCATGGCACAGTGTTGGGGAGCGTTTCATTCTGTTGTACATGGGGTTGCTATGAGTCAGACTTGACCCAGTGGCACCTAACAACAACCCCTCCAGTACTGGAAAAAAATTTTTTTAAATTCTTTTTATTGTTACATATAGTACATGCTTTCTGTATAAATTTTCTTTGCCAGCTTTGAGTGAAAACTTTTAATTTTCAGTATGTTATGCTATTAGTAGGAGTTTATTTTTATTTTTGTTTTTCATAGAGTGAGCTGCAACTACGTAAAGAAGTAGAGACAAGGCAACAACTAGAACACGTATTAGGTGATCATCGAGAGCTCATTGATGCTCTGACAGCTGAAATGATTATTCTTAGAGAAGAAAATACTACCATACAGGTACTTGGATGCTATCCCAAGCTTTTCCATGTTTAGTAGTGTACAGTACCTTTACTCATGTACAGAGTTCTCTTAGACTTGCCTTTGGTTTAGTTGTGCTGCCATGATTGCTTATCACCCTCATTATCATTATCAGTGGTTGGTGTTATTGAACATTTACTATATTGGAGGTACTATAGTAGAAGCTTAGACTACAAATAGTATGTAGGAGAAGTTTACTGTCTTCAACAAATATTCTATGTATTGGGGAAGGCAAGATCTACATTTATATGATAAATACCAATATTATTCTGCAAAGTGTGATTTCAGAACAACACAGGATACCTTTGAGGAGCTCTCCTGCAATGACATCAGATGCTCATTATGGTTATTTACAATATCTTCATATTTGACTTGCCACATGACTAATTGCTTTTTAAAAAAAGACATTTTTTCTAGAAAACCTATTGCTTGCATGCTGCATTAAGTATTCTTCTTGTGTACACTTTTGATATGTTTCTGAATGTTTTTATCATTGCATTTACCAAATTATATTATACTTGTGTTGTTAGGTGCCGTCGAGTCGTGTCTGACTCATAGTGACCCTTATAGGGTTTTCAATGACTGGCTGTTTCATGATTGCCTCGGTCGTGGACTGCCATGTCCTTCTCCCATATTATACTATGTCAGTCCTTATCACTGAGACTTCATGCTGCTTGAGTGTACAGAATGTTTTATTCATCATTTTATTCTCATGGGTAATTATCACTACTTTTATGAGCCGTAAGAGACTAGAAAAGTTTGTAGATAAATTGTGTCATTTGTGTCAATGGACATTAGATTTAAGATGAATAATTTTTTTAAAAAATCAGATAATAAAGTACATGGACCATGAAGTTTAATCCTTTAAAGTGCAATTCCTTGTTTTTAGTATAGTCAGAGAGTTGTATATCAGCACTGTCATCTCAATCCAGAACATTTTATCATCCCAGAGAGAAATCTCATACCCATGATGAATCACTCTGTATTCTTCCTTTCCCAGACCCTGGCGATCACTAATGTACTTTCTGTCTCAAATGGATTTGCCGAGTCTGGATATTTAAAAAAAAAAAAAAAAAAAAGAAATCATGCAAAATATGTGGTTATCCATGTCTGGCTTCTTTTATTTAGTATATATTTTTAAAGTTCATCCATACTGTATCATGTGTCAGTATTTCATTCTTTTATATCACCCAATAATATTCCATTTTATGGAAATGCCACATTTTATTTATCTGTTCATTGGTTGATTAACATTTAGGTTATTTCTACTTTTTGTCTATTTTGAATATTGCTACTGTGAATTTTCATGTACATGTTTTTGTATGAACATGTTTTTTAATTCTGTTGAGAAGATGTGAAATTTTAAAATACACTGATTCATTCAACAAATATTTGTTAAACACTTTCTATGGGCCTGGACTTGTTCTAGACACAGGAAATATAGTAGCAAGCAAAACACAGAAATTCTTCCCTGCATGGAGCTTACATTCTACATAAATCCTAAAAATAAAAAAAGAGCAAAGGATATAGTAAATTAGATGGTGATATGTACTTTGAAGAAAAATAAAGCAACCAAAAGGCATAGGAAATGCCTACAGTGGATGGGATGTAGTTATAAATGGGATAGGCCGTGCCTATCTGAGGAGATAACATTGGAAAAAAGACTTTAGAGAGGTGAGAAAATGACCATACAGTAGCTCAGAGAAAAGCGGTCTAGACTGAGGAAAAGTGAGAGCAAAGGTCTTGAAACTGTGAGCTCAAAGTCATCAAGGAGACAAGTTTGGAGGGAGTGGAGTATGGGAAAGGCAGAGCAGTCAGAGACAAGACCAGATGAGTTGGATTACATAGCAATTTGCATAATGTTCAAGAATTTGGGCTGAATGAAATGGGAAACCACTGAAGAGACATGATTTGACGTACGTTGTAAGAGGCTCACTCAGGGGTATGTATGTGCCGTACTTTACTGTGCTATTACTGTGCCTGACTAGATCAGAGATTGCTGCATTTTGTTGATTCACAGTACCTTTAGTGTCTCATGAGACCCCTATTAACAGATCCATTTATTAAGTAGGTAGGTCCAAAGAACATATATCCCAATAACTTAGGATCTGTTTGGGAAAAATGCATATAAGGTGGAAGAAAAAGTAATGTATTTGTTTTATTCTTAAATAACTACAATTATTTATTGATGGAATATGTGTACCATTTAAGCACTGTACAACTTTTCAAAGCTTAGACTTATAGTGGACACCCTTACTCTTATTTCTTGTTCCACATTGATTTTCATCCAGACCTAGTATTTTTTTTTTTTTCAGTTTTGTTTGTTTGTTTTTCCAGTACTAGGGAGTTGAACTCAGGGCTTTGAGTATGTTGGGCAGGTGCTCTGCCACTGAGCTGCACCTGGAGCTCCTTTTTAATTTATTTTGTGACAGTGTCTTGCTAAGCTACATAGGCTGCCTCTGGCCTTGAATTTACAGTCCTTCTGCCTCAGCTTCCCAAGTTGTTGGGATCATAGGCATGCACCCCTGTGCCTGGCCTCAGAGTTTTTTTTTGTTTTTGTTTTTGTTTTGTTTTTTTTTTTTGGCATAAAAACCCAGCCATGGGAAGATGAGAGTTTGTTTGCTTATTTACTTTTCAAGACAGAGTCTGGTATATAGCCAAAGCTGGCCTCGAATTTGGTATCCTCTTTCCTCTGCCTACCAAATGCTGGGATTATTTATGTGCACCACTATACCTGGCTCAGAAGATTTGACATTATCAAAAGGAATGTAATATAATCTCATTTGCAGACTGTGAATTGCCTCCAGTTAATAATTCACCATTGTTTGATAGATACTGGCTTCACTGCTTCTCTTGAAAATTTTAAATGTCCTCTGTTGCCATTGTAAGTTTACTCTTGTGCCCTGAGTATCTTAGCATGCAGTTTGGGAATAGGACAAGACTAGGTGACCAAACACTGAAGCAAGACATTATATATCAGAGCTGTTGAAATAATACAGCTTGGCAGCTTGGTCTAGAGTAGAAGTGGGAGAAATGTGAAAAAAGTGTATGGGATATTCCAAAGTTTTGGACTGACAATTAAAAGGATGAAGTTACTATTTATGGGGAAGGCTTCAAGAAGAATTTAATTTTGTATATCTTAAGTTAGAGAAGTCTATTTGAGTCCCAGATAGAGATGTTGAAGAGGATATATGAGTGTAAATTTTGGGCAAAATTTGGGGCTAGTGATATAAAAATGTTTAGTATACTTCATTCAGCAGTACTGTACTATTAATAATATTTCAGATGTATAGGAACACCTGATTTTTATTAGATGTGTGTATGTCTCTAAGCATATATGAGACATGTATATGCTTAGTAGTTTGTCACTACCTGTCATCATTGGCTTCTCTTATTTTGTCTTTGTTACATGGTCTTAGCAATTCATATAGCTAGCCTTTCTTTCCTCTACCTGCCATCTTCTCTACTTTTATGAACTGGGCATGGTGGCGTATGCCTGTAATCCCAGTGGCTTGGGAGGTGGAGACAGGAGAATCACAAGTTCGAGACCAGAGGCAGTCTGTTTAATTTGGAAAGACCCTGTCTCAAAAAAGTAAAAAAATGGGCTGAGAGTACAGTTCAGTGGTCCAGCACTTGCAAAGCATGCAAGTGTGAGACCTGGGTTCAACCCCAAATACTGCAAAAAAAAAAAAAAAAAAAAAAAAACTGTTTAACATTGGTACTTAAGAAAGACTTGCATTATGTGGTTGTATTCAAACCTGTTGCTTTCAGGTGACATACTTACATCTTTGGTATGGAAAAGATTAAGAACAAAACAAATTCATCTAAACTTCTGGTCAATCCAGTTGACTTTAAAATGTAAAATGGGATTCCAAATACTTACATCCAGCTGTACGACAGAAAGTAAATCAATGGGTGTGGCATTTTTTGGATGATCTTTTAAGTAAAACAAAACTTGGCTGGGCATTGGTGACACATGTCTGTAATCTCAGTAACTTGGGAGGCAGAGGCAGGAGGATCACAAACTCGAGGCCAGAGGCAGCCTCCATAACTTAGCAAGACCCTGTCTTGAAATAAAAAGTAAAAAAATGGACTGAGGGTGCAGCTCCGTGGTAGAGCACTTGCAAAATATGTGTAAAGCCCTGGATTCAACCCCCCAGTACCATAAAAAACAAACAAGCAAAACATTTTATATACTATTAAAATATGTATTAGACATATACATATAAACACATAGACAAATATGAGAATGTATATTTGCATATATACATAAAATATAATTATCTCACACATCTATAAAGTTGTAATCATTGTATATAGAATTTTGTGCTGTTCTTTTTCCCTTAACATTATTTCATATACATTGCTACAAATCTTTATAGTGCTCATGTTTATTAGTTTAAACACCTGTGGACTATTCCATTGAGTTTCCTCTATCTGATGTATCTGTCTTTTAGGGTAGAGAGTCACTTGAAATAATCAATATAAAGTTTTGTAATTTGAAAGCCCTATAAATAGATTAATTTTTATTTTATAGCAGGATATCTATTGATTAATAGCCATGGTTTACTTCTGTTTTTCTACCATTTCTCTTTCATGGGGCTTTTAGAATATTTATAATTAAGAATAGCATTGTTTGAGAGTTTGAAGGAAAGTCTTAAATTCTTGGAGTATTTAAAGTAATGATATTACACACACACACACACACACACATACACACACACACACACACGTCCTCTGTATGGCTTGCTTTCTAAGCAATGGTTTGATGTTTGTTATGCCAATAATGTTATTTCAATTCTTTTCTTCTTTAGGCAAGACTTCAGCAGTACATGGTCACCACAGATGAGCAGCTTATATCACTTTCACATGCCATTAAGAGCTGTCCTGTGATAAATAACTCCAGACAAGAAAGTCAGGTATCAGAAAGGGGAACCACAAGTAGAAGAATTATGGACAATCCAGGTAATGTAGTCTTATTATCCCAGTCTGTCATTAAATTATTTAATAGCCTTAGTGTAGTAATAAGCAAATAAACAAATAAACTCAGAACCCCCAAACTTAATGGGCTTACTGGCTATTTGTGCATATATTGTAATATCACTAATACAAGTACCATTACTTTCCCTGCTAATATTTATTTAAAGCCTCTTCTATGCTAAGGTTTTTTATTTATTTGTTTTTGTTTGCTCTCATTATATATTATTTCATTTAATCCTCATAGTAGTCATGTGAGGTAGGAATTGTTACTTCCACTTTTCAGATGAGGAAAGTGAGGGTTAGAAAGAGTTGGTAACAGTTGCACAGATAGAATGTAGCAGGATCCAATACCTAGGCTGGGAAGACTTTAGTGCCAAAACTTGTAATCATGATGTCCTCAATTTAGGAGGAGAAGAAATGATGTTAGAAAGAAAAAGAACCTTGAGTTTTGGAAATTCATAACTTTTGTTAGATGTGGTGAGGTTTTGAAATACTTTCTTCACTATGTGTCCATTCGTGTACAATAGGCTGAATAAGACATTTGGACTTTTTCATTTTTTTACTTTTGTTTTCTTATGGTGCTGGGAATGGAACCTAGGTCCTTGCACATATGAGGTACATGTTGTACCAGTGAGCTTTGTCTCCAGCTATTTTTTACTTTTAAGTAATACTTTTATGAGTGTGTATGAAGTGTTTTATGTATTTAGGATTGGTCTCTTAGGATGGATTCTAAGAAGTGGCAGTCTAAAATTTAACTTGCATGAGGTAAATGCAGCAGCTAGTACAGGTCTCTGTCATCTGGTGGAGTTTTACTATTAATATCTCAGTCAAAGATTATGCTAGTGCTTTACTGTCATTTCAGTTAAGCTTCACTACTGAGAAAGCTGAGCTGGGGTTTAGCTCAGTTGGTAGAGTACTGTTGTGTACTCTCTGAGGACCCCGGTTCAGTCCCCTGCACCGCA